>CAHIKZ030002472.1:0-142500 GCA_903632075.3 Acanthosepion pharaonis | reverse complement strand
TGACAAAAGCATTGTTGATAAAAGCTCTCAAATATCTTTAAATGAGCGCAATAGACAACCCATGTTTCACGTATACAATGACAACAGCGATGTTAAGACACAAGCATGATACAGCTTGATCTTAGTCACTTTTGAAATTCTATGCTCTCTCTCTATTCGCTATCCAAGTTACTGAATATATGACTGGCCTTTGTAATTCTCTTCACTGTTCAGTGAGTATGTTCTCATTAGATTGCTACCAAGATAAACAAAGTCATCATCCACACCTGTACGCTTATTGTATACAAAGATATTTTACTCTATGTAAGGCTTTCCTGGTGCAGGCTGATGCATCATTACTTTTTTTTTTTTTTTTTTTTTTGAGATTTATAATGTCCAAGAGCCATGGTGAGTGTCCATTAGGCATTGCATATCATCCTCATTACAACAAATTTTGTATAAGTTTAACAAATACCACCATCTTGGCTGATTTTCTCCTGACACATACAAACACACATCTCATCAGTCAAATCATTTCATTTCAGAATAGATGTATTTTAAGACATTCATTTGTATATTCAATAAACACTTGTGAACAATTACATAGAAGCAAACAAGTCAGAGAGGCTTGCATCTGGTGCAAAGGAAAATAAGTTCCTTACCTCAATACATGACATGTAGCAGCAGCATTTTGTTCCTTGAACCTCCCCTCCTCACATTAGATTATTCCAAAAGTGTATATTCTGTAACGGTGGCTTTTGTACAGCTTAGTGTGGTTTGACCAACAGCAAGTCGCGTGCTGATTGGTCAGACTAGAGGATGCCATTTGACTGGGTAAATGTGGACAAAAGTTAAAAAAAACTAATTGGTCAGTCGGCCATGGTGAAGGGAATGATTTTTATGCTGGTGACGTGTATGGGAACTCAAGAACAGCAGATTGAAAAAAAGTATTTAGTGTTTTACGAGTGACATCAGAGGCACATAAGCTCATTTACACTAATAAGGAAACATTTGTCATTATAGTCTTACTCACTGTTTATTGCTAAAATGTTATCTAAACCTGTGGTTGCAAAACTGAAAATATTTATTTATTGTCTGTGTTGAATTGTACCAAAAGAAAGTTGCATGTGAGCAAGCCTCTATATAAATTCATAACAATAGTCTTATTGCAAACCATACTAAGAAAATAGAATGTTATTTTAGTAAACCTTTAACATAAAATTAGCCTTTTAATAGCATTTAGAAAAGTTAATCTGCCATATAAGAAATGCAACTATTTGTTTTATATGTTTTTGCTTTAAATTCATGATTTCCATAGAAAATTGTTACTTTTCATTACAGCACTCTATAGAGACTGATATATATTCTTCAGCTGCTAGACCAAATGAAAATAATTTCTTGCCAGAAGCTACCTCTTTATCTCTGAAAATGGTCTCAAAATCAGTAGTCAAGGCTTCATGTATCTAAATTTATATTGGTTTAGGTCATGCTATATTTGGGCTTGTCTGTAATTTGGGATTAATATTATTATTATTTGGAAATGGTTATATTTGATAGCAGAAAAGTATTGAGGAGTAAAGGATTTGGTATCAATTGCCATTTAAAGGTGTTTTGTAATAAAAGAAAAATACTATTTAAGACATGAAATAATTTTCAATATTTGTTTTTTTTATAGTCATCACAAACTTTATTTCAAATTTTATAAACTATAAATATCTAAAAACAGTATAGAGGTATTATTTATTTTTTCAAATATACTGTTCTTTTTACTCTTCAAGTATGTCTAAAGTTTTTGAATCACAATTTGAATAATGCTTTATACTGAATATAGCATTTGGAATTTAAATGAGAGAGAGAGAGAGAAAAAAGATATTTTTTGATTTTTTTTTTTTTCACAGATGAATAATGATCTTCACTTTTAATCTAAAAATGAAACCAAACTCTTTTGTCAATTTTACTATTGTTTTATTTATTATTCAATACTTGATTAAATGCTAAACTAAATATCAGATAAAGTGAAGTAATCTTTACTGTTATAGTATTTCCATTATCTATCCCTTAGAGTTTTCAGGTCCAACCCACTTTTCCAAATTAGTACTTCCATTAAATTTGTATCAATTAGTCATATTTTTTGCTAATTAATTGGTTTTCATATTCAGTCATCCTTATTTATGACATCTGCCTTAAGAAACAATTTACCTTAGACACAGGATAAACTTAAATACTATTTTGATAGGTTTTCAGTAATTTATTTATTTTTTATCAAACTTTATTGATAGATTGATAGTAATTGCCAATTAATTGGTGAAACCCTAACTTCAATGACCAAACATTGAATAGTTTCTGGTTTTTAATGGAAGTGTTGAAGAAGCTTGAAAAATTGTGTGCCAAGTGCGAATATGTTAAAAAGTCTAAGAGACAGATCAGGCCTAAAATGGAGTACTCTTGTCATATTTGGGTAAGAGCTGCTCAGACCTCTAACCTTGATGGTCTAAACATATCTCCAAGTCCTTGTGGGTGATGAATTATTTTCCCCCTTCCAACCTCTCTCTCAGGCTGGGTGTGGCAAGCCTCTCACTGCTCTATTGCTATTTCCATGGAAAATGCTTGGATGAACTACATTCCTTGTTTCCACTAGTTCAAATCTTCATGGCAAGGACATGCCATGCCACTTTCATTATAGCAAACCTTCCACATTCCATTGGTGAGAAGTAAGTTCCACTTGAACAGCTTCTTACCACAAACCACTGCTCTGTGGAACTGACTTCCAAGAGGATGTTTCCCCGATCACTACAATCTTAACCTGCTCAAGTCTAGGGTTAACTGTTATCTTCCCCTCTTATCTGTACAAATTACCTCTTAATGTAGCCCTCTATCTTGAGTAGACCCTGGGCCTTGTATGTGGTGAACCTTACTGTAAACAAAAAAAAAAGTATGTATATTTGATGGCATTATGTCATTCATCTTGGTGAAATGGCTCTTGACAAGAAATTTTCAGTACTCCTTCATAAATCCTGACTTTATTATGATTGAGGAAAAATGAATGAACTTGCATATGTTTTTATATATATATATAACTTAGCAATTTTTGTTCATCCTCTATAAATGAAATGATATAAAGAATAAAATAAAATGTTCTCATGTGCTAAAAAATTTAAAACTGACATTTTTTAATAGAAAGATTCTATAAAATTCAAATTGTTGCTCTGTCAATACCAAATTCTTCCTTATAAGGAAACAGCTAATATTACCATTACTAAGATTGAGCAAATGGTTATATTTATAGTTTGAAATGATGCAACCTTGCAATATAAACAATAATCCTACATGATTACACTTCAAGTGAATTTTTATTTTCTTTTTAGAGAAAATCTATGACCTGCAAAACTGAAGTCATTGAAACCTTGTGGTTAGACAGGGTTCAAATCTGTCTTTGTCTCTAAACCTTATTCATATCTCTCTAGGTTTTAACTGATTGGAACTACTGAACCTCATAGTGAGACAGAGCTCAAATCTCTGTCTCTTTTTGTCTAAGCCATTTTTTCTTATTCTTGTAATCCAAATCTTTCAAAGATTTTTTTCCTGTATAAACTCCTCAGAGGATTTTTGTTGGCACTGATCTCATCTCACACCCAGTAAAATGGGGGCTTCAAAGTATTCTTTATGAGCAATAAAAATCTATAAAAACTTGTTTCTTTCCTCCTTAGCCTTTTTCAGTGTTTCATAGATTCCAACCTCCCTTCTTGACTTACATTTACTCTCTTACATCTTGTTTTCTCTCACTCTCTTTTTTTTTTTTCTTCAGACATTTTGTTTTAATTACTTGTATTCTAATCATTATAGTCAGTCTCTCTCTATCTCTCTCTCACACACACACACACACACAAAAATGTCTGCTTGCAAAATGATCCATTCATATTCTTAACCTACAAATTATACATATATCCAGACAGTAACATTGCAATAATTTCTGACCACTGACAATCTTGTTCTGAATTTTCAATGCAAATTATAAAGACTGATTGCAGAAACATGCTCAAGCAAATTTTATGTACTACCTACAATATTTTGTTAGTGCAGAAAATTACTAAAGCAAAATATGCAATGTTGTGGAGTTGTAGTAAAGTCAGTGAGCAACAAAAGTTGAAGACACACACACACACACACACACACACATATATATATATATATATATATATATATATATATACACACTGTGTTTTAATTAGTACTAAAACAAAAGAATGATTATGGTTTCTAGTAAAAGGAAAGATAATTGATTAAATATTAATTTTTTCATTTTTTTTCTTTTCTCTTTTTTTAAAACTAAACTATAAAATTTCTACACAATTTTGTTGTGCATTGAAAACTGGCAAAAAGTGGATTTTCAACATCCAGAAATGTTCAAGTATTTCCAATAGAATAGGGATGTATCATTAAACTTATAAAAGATTAAATCAAGATTTTTGCCTAGTTTTTAGAAAAAAAACAGATTGCAATCAAACTTTGATCTAAATATTGCTCAATTTCCCTGAAGAATTTAAAAAAAAATGATTGAAGTAATATTTATTGGGCTTGAAACCTAAACAGAAGAAAAACAAATCGAAAGCCACAAGATTCTTTTGGATGAATGTATCACTTTAAAAATTGTAATTTTTAATCCAGTAGATAAAAAAATATGACTAACTTTAAAAAATTCAAAATGCTTATCTATTCCTATCTTTATCAAGAAGTGATTTATTATTGATATTTATGTGAACCATGACAGTACAAGTTATATAAACAAGTTTATGAAACTATTAAATATATAAACTTTTTGGTTTTACATAGTGACACAGAAAATCTAAGAACATATACAAGAAGTAAACAGATGCTAAAATCATCCTTGTACATTTAGTGCGTGTGAACAGATATAGGTAATATAATAGGAATTCAAAAGGTTGATCATTTAATACTTATTTATGTTTTGCCAGAAAATGTATACAAAATATTAACTGCTTAGAATATAGGAAAGTATACTTTAGCTCTACTCTTGCTAAAATTTGGTTTTGGCATGTTAAGATGAAAGTAAAAAAATCTCTATAATACCATGTGCTTGAATGTGGAATTTGAACAATTTAAGCACTTTTTTTTTTTTTCTTTTTACCTAAAATTTGCTTGAGCATTGAAATTTAGGAAAAATGAGTCTTAATATATAGAAATGAATGCATTTATTGACTTGCATAGCACTTATGTCTAATATTTAAACAGCCATATTGTGTGTTGTGTTGATGGTTGACTTTTACATTTCTTTCATGAACTTGAACAATAAATCTTATAGCCTGCTTTTTGTGATTCAGACCACTAAGCTACTCAGCAACAGTCATCTGATAGTTTCTTTGTTGCTTAAAGCCCATAATGAATTGTTTTATCAAGGGAAAATGATAATGAAAAGTATTTTTTAAATAGCCATGCAAAAAAAGAAAAAAATCAAATCAAATATGTAATCTTCACTCTGAACTTTATCTATGAAAGGAAATAATTCTTCCATTTCTTGCTATTGAAAATGAGTGTAATAAATTCTGATAAAGAAAAAATGAAATGACCTCAGAAGATATTGATACAGCTAGAAGCCCTATAACTCTAGTGCCTGTATAAATGTATGCATTTTTCTATCAAATGCAAGCACACACAGTGTCTGAGTAATGTTTCATTGGGTAGATTGAGGGCATTTGATATCAGTCATCTTACAGAATTGCATATGTGATTTCAATAGAAATGTTATATTTTTAATTATTTATTTTTATTAAAACTATTAAATAAAACTGTGTCCCAAAACACCACGCAATTGATTTTAAACAGGACATCCTCCACTCAATTCATTCAATTAATAAATATGTCTGTATTGTTATGTTAGTTAAACAAAACTAAATTAGATATACAATAATAACTTAAAAAACTGTGGTCCTGAAAAAAATGTTTTCTTTCTTTCTTTGTTGTCCAATGTCTCATTGTATTCAGCTCATGAAAAAGAAAATCAAAATCAAAACACCTCAGTGTCAAAAACACCACAGAACATGAAGAACTGTTTATTTGAAATCAATGTAATTCTTCTTTTAATTTATAAATTTACAGGTAGCTTGTTGTTGAAATTCAATTATAGGCTTGGTTGCTGGTGGCTCCCAGTTACACATACTATACATGTGTCAAATGAATAATAGATTAATCAAAAACCAGAAGAAAAAGAAAAAAAAAACTGCCGTTTTTTTTTTCTTTGTCCATTTGTCCCAATTTTATAAGTTTGAAGGATTAAAAGAAACCTTCATTCCTGTTACTTTCCTTCTCCAGTGTTTTATTGTTCCTTTTGTGTGTGTGTGTGTGTGTTCTAATGTTTACCAATAACATGGTGTTATAACATATAAACTGTAAAAAACGGCAACAATCATTAGAAGCATAACAAACAAACAACCCAACATTATTAAAATGACATCAAATCTATGACCAAAAATACTAAATATATTTAAAAAGAAAAAAAAGTCCTAAGCATGGACAGATAGTCAAGTAAACACCCAGAAATGTGATATTTGAAAATGATGAAATTGATATAGCCTAAAAAAAAAACAACTTTTTAATAAAGGCTAAGAAAACCTAGTTGAATGTACTCAGACATTGAACAATTTATCTTTAAATATGTACCAGAAACAAAAAAAAAAAAATGATCAAAAATATAGAAAAACATCCTCATCATAGAACTTTCCTTGGACTTTAACCTAACTTGTATATAACAAAGTACTGTTGCTGACATATACCTGATACATATACTTCCATGATGAACTCTTCCATCGTAGTCAAGGTATGAGGGCCCAAAAGCTCAGTTCCTGTAAGCAAACAGCCAGACTACCTGCTGCACATATATAATTATAGTGGTGAAAACTTGTGCAGAACTATCCACACTTTTTAGAAGAACTGGTGCACTTAGTATGTCACAAGGTCTGCGAACAGCCATCCTTAGATTTTGAATTCGGAGTTGTCCTTCTTTTATACTGCTTGTTGATCAAGACTAAAGAGCTCAGTGTATCCTATTAGCTATTATACTATTTAACCCATAGCTGCAAGACCCCACCAATCTATTATATGCCCCCCCTCCCAGTCTATGATACAGGGAGGGGGTATCTCAATTTTCATAAGATAGTATTCATATAAAATACAAATTTTATTCTAACCTAATTATGTACAAAAATGGATCATCTGCAATGTACGTGAACAATTCAAGTAGAAAAACTGAAAATATATTGTATTTAAAATACAATAAAAAAACTGAAAATATATTGTATTTAAATACAAATTAGAGACCTGCCATAATAGATTATTCTATCTGAAATAAATCAATCTTTTGTAGAAATTTTTAACATCAACTTGAGATTTTTCTAGTTAAAATGTTGAATTTTAACACATTCCACATTATGGATAAAAAATGAATTTTATAAAGTGTTTTTCTGAGATTTAGCATGAACAATACAAATTCATGGATTTGGATAACAAAAAAAAGAAAAAAGAAAAGTGATCCCAGAAGTACCTCAAAATCCGTGAAAATTTTTCATCCTTTTATGTGCTTAGTTTAATTTGTAATGTAAGTAGAAAAAAAGCAGATGTTGACTTCCCCAGGCCCCCAAGCGATAACAAAAAATATTGTAAAGCCAGAAATGCTGTTAATCAGTGGAAGTCTGAAAGAAAGAATATTTAAGGCAAGCAGTCTTTGCAGTAAAGTGCTCAATATTAGAGATGATACCACCTGATGAGCAGACAGAATGATTATAAAAAGGTTTCTTTTCAAAATTCCAGAAAAAAGGTGCTGAATATAACATCAATCAGCTAAGTGACAAATTTCATTTGTATTAATCCTCGAAAATAAATAAATAAATATATATATATATATATATATATATGTATGATCAATAGCAAGTTTCTGTGGTTAATCTTAAAATGAAAGCAATTAACTTTACCTTCCTGATAACTACTTATGATAATTTAATGTTTCAATTCTAGTTTATTACAGTGTCATTGAGTTAGAACATTATAATTTTCCTAGTTTTCTGGTTATGATCAAGGTGTAAACAATGTTGTGTATTAATAATGATCATTATTATTTGTCTTGGAGAAACATTACTGCTCCCTGTCTTACTTGTGATACATTATGCTATGTCTACAAACTCTAAGTTTTACTTGTGCCTGATAATTATTGACACTTAAATTTCTTGTTTTCAATTAAGAAATAAAATAAATAACTATGGTTTGTGGCATAGTCAGTGTATAGCAAGTTTTACTTACATTTATTTTTCTTTTCTTTTCTTTATTTTTTTGAAAAATTAGTTTTAAAATAGAGGAGAGATAGTAAGGAATTTATAAAATGAAACTTTACAGTGAATCAAGTTGAAGTTCATGCTGAAAAGCAAGATATAAGAAAAACATTAATTGAACAAAAGGGAGACAACTTTTATGCCAAAATAATTGATCCATTTCTAATCCACTTTCAAACTAGAAGAGATATTGTAATTAATAATTAGACTTTTTTTAAGATAATTTATTTCAATTATTGAAGTAAAATACTTATAAATACTTGTATAAACAACTTGAGATTGAGATTTTACTGGTTCATGAGCAACTATACATTTTCCATTATATAACATTAAAGTTTATGAAATATTTTCAATTAGCATACATGTCAAATAAATGCAAAAATATCTAAAAGATTTCTTAAAACTGGCAAGATTGTGATGAAGAATACATTTGTAGATATAGGTTTGCCTATCAAACAGTTCACATTAATCCTCAGCTTTTTTGAACAAGAATAGAGACTTATCCCTTTTTATCCTGTTGAGTATTGGGTTTCTGATTCCTTTTAAAAATTTTTTCCTCCTTCTTTAACTTCCAGTAGCTACTTGCATCTTAGTGTCATTACTTTCCCCCGGGGTCAGAGGATTGATTAAAAAAGAAAAGTGTAATAATAAACCTAACTGAAAATTTCCAATAGAAATCTTAACATATATTTTCACTAAATAAAAAGATATTCAGAGGAAACTGTCTTAATGCTAATATAGTTTGTTCATGAAAGTGAAAACAGTTGACTATTTTGACATCCACTTGAATAATTTACAAAGCTTTTTTATCTTGATGTTCTTGCAATATACAAAAATGCCGTGAATTGAATCCTTTTGTCTTTCATCCCTATTCTAATTAAATAGGAGTTGACATGCCGTTAAATCCAACATCCATCCATCCTATTCTAATTCTCTTAACCATTATTATAATTCTGTAGTAAGATTTACATAAAAATTATTACAACAAAAAATTTTAATGGTAATGGTGGTACTGGTAATATTAGCCGTTTCCCTACAAGGAAACTTTTGGTATTCATTGACCGAGCATCCAGTACAGTTTTCAGTTGAAATATATAAAATCTTTCTCTTAAAACACTTTTTTAGGAAAACATGTTTCTCAAGTCTAGTAGCTTTTATCACTCTGTCCAGTATTGATGGGGGTGGGGGTCCTTCCTAACCTTCTATTTGAAATGGTGTAGAATGTTAACATCTTGATTATGCTATTTTTTTTTCTTCAAGTTACATGTGCTATCCATTTTAGTTGTTGCTGCTGTTGGTAATTCTTTTTTTTTTCTTTTTTTTTATTTGGTACAGTTCTTTGTGATTCTGTAGTGCCTGTCCACAATGTTCAAAGAAGAGTGATCTTTGCCAAGACTCTCAGGCTTCATTTGCAGAAAGACTTTTTTTCAAGATTGATCGTAGGAAGCAGTTGTATATAGTTGACAGTTTAGATATTTCTGAACAGGTTTGATACCATGCATGGCATCCATATAAAAGTCTTGATCTAACAAGACTATTTAATAACATGACACAATTTTTCAGGTTGATGTTTTGGTTTTGTAGTAATATGTGGTATTGGGCAAAACTATCTCTGGTACAGCCTTTTCCATGTAAATTTTTTTTTCCAATACTTAAAGTTCAGTTTAATTGCTCCAATATTAATGTGTGAAACACTGCTTCAAGTGTTGGTATAAAAGACACTTTAAAATTATTAACTTCCATTTATTTCCAGGGAAACAACAGCAGATATAGGGCAAATAAAAAATACTGTTAGAGCAAATTTTACAAAAGGACAAAATTAATTTTAAATGCCTCCACAATGAAACTGCTCTCTTTTAATCATCTTGGAGAACCGTTTTACCTTTCATCATCATGGCTGATGCTAACTTCCAGAAGAATAACTCCTTGCATCTTCTTGGTCTAACATTTTCCACTGATATAAAGTGGAGTGATTATATTAAATCAATTGCTAGGTCTGCTGCTAGGAAAGTTGGTTCACTGTGTCATGCTAGACAATTTTTCTCACTAGAATCTATTTAAATAACTCCACCATTTGGCCATGCATTGAATATTGTTTTCACATCTGGTTTGATGCTTCTGCTATATATGTTCAGTTCTTGACAAAATCCCCCAAAAGAATCTGCAATATTATGTCTTGACCTGGCATCTCTGCTTAGGTCACTGCAATTGTTCTGATGAACTTTCCACTTTGGTACCTTGACTTTACTAACTTAAACACAGTACTAGATTGCCAGCTAGGTCTCATATCTTACTACTGAAATTACAAGATGTAACCATAAGTTGTATACTAATGGTTTCTGCTCTTGCATTTCTTGCTTATAGAACTCTCTCTGATCTTTTTTGATTTCCTTTCAACTATTATCTTCAAATTTAAATGCAACATCAATTGTCATCTTCCATCTTTTTTAATCTTATTTTATTGTCCTTTCACTTTTTATTCAGTTTCTTTCTCTTTCAGTAACCCCTTGCAACTTTGTGGTTTTATTGCATTGCATAGAGTGAAATGATTAAAAACAAATTTTTTTTTCCCTTACTATCAGCATTATTGGCTATGCAATTTTGCCAGTGAGAAACAAGAACTCATCATTTTGTGGGTTGACAGCTGTGCAGGACCACCTGGAATATATCTTATTTTTGCCACTGCTGGAATGTATTACCCACTGCTTATTTGTGTTCATATCCACTAATTGGTCTTCAGAAATATTTAAAAAAGTGTTGATGAATGTCAATGTGTGCAAGTTTTTTTCCACAGGGTGTACTTCAATGATACATTTCTATTTTATATGCATCTTCATGCCAGATGCCATTTTCTAGACTACCACTGAACTTTTATCTATAACAAGAGAGAAAAATAAGTGTTATTGGCAGGTTCATCTATTGTCCAGTTCCCACTGATCCCTGGATTTTTGAACAAGAGTAGAGGTTTTGTTTTTTTAAGATTGGGTTTCCATTTCTTTCTAAAGTCTCTTCATTCTTTTTCACTGCCTCTTGCATCTGAGTGGGATTATTACCTTGCTTGGAATAAATGACTTAAAAAAAAAAAGAAAGAAAAGGGAGTCAATTTCTATTGCTATAGTGCCAGCATAATAAAGTAAGAGACATTAGTTTGGAGTGACCCTCATATATTAGTAAAACAAAAATGGTTGACATGTTTTTTTTATAATGTGTATATTTAATAGGCCAATTAATGAAATTTGAGGAATGAAATCTTTAAAATCTCTTTGTGCTTCAATTTTTTCAAAAGGCCTATTGATTTATAATAAATATCATCAATCTTATTGCCAATATTGTTATCATTTTGTTGTCTTTTTATTCCTCAAATTTCATTAACCTGCCTGTTATATATATATATATATATATATATATATATATATATATAAAAATTCCCTGAACAATTCTGTGAATAAAACAAATTGGTATCTTAGTTTTTGCTAACATGTTTCTTCTTTCGACATTATCAAGTAAAATGAAAGTAAAATGTTTTTGTTTTCAGAGTTACATTAAATCCCAAATTTAAAAAAAGAGAGATACTTTTGTGTAAGCCTCTTTTTGGCTAATGTTAACTTCCTTTATACAAAGAGTCTTGTTTTTTTTTTTGTTTTTCATGTCAACAATATAATAAAATTCCCAGAACAATTGTGTGGATAAGACAAATTGTTATAAGAATAACAATAGAAGTTAACATTAGACAGAAAGAGGCTTATGCAAAAGCATCTCTCTCTTTTTAAATTTGGGATTTTATGTAACTATAAAAACAAAAACATTTCGCTTTCATTTTTGCCTTGATAAAGTCAGAAGACAAAAAGTGTTGGCAAAAACTAAGACTTTTTTTCCTATTGTCATTCTTAAACCATAATTTGGTAAAACCTTTAGTATATGAAAGTATTTTTGGTAAGACGTGGTGACTTATGTTATGCAATTGTTGTTTGCATTAAAATTAAGACATATTTGTTAGCAAATATTTACTTTGTCTCAGAAATCTGTTAACCAAAAGTGTATGCTGAATACTATTTATAGAATCGGTATATAAACATAAATAAAATCATTCCTCTTTCTGTCATGACTGGCTTGCTAGATAGAATTTCTGATAATATACACTCTCTACATTCGGCTGCAAATTATGGGGACATCAATGCTCATCATATCAAGTAGCTTCATTACTCCAATGCCACCGACCTCACTGGCATTCGAAATTTAAAATTCTGAATTACTCAATCTCTCACTCAAATAGTAGACATCCCAACATGTTTCCCTAGTAATTCTGATGGACACACTTCTCTAATTGATCTCTTCCTTACCTCCTCCCAGGCTCATGTCATGCTCTGCTGCTTTGTCCTCTTGGCAATTCCAACCTTGCAGTAAGGTCTATAGATAACCGTTTCTACTCTTCCATCAAGCGAACACCCAATTAACAGAATATCTTTCTCTTATCAATACACTGATTGGGACTCATTTTGTGATTTCCTTTGTGATGCCCATTGGATTGATATTAATATCCTGTTAAAAACTGTGCTGCTGAGGTCTTTTCCTGGTTAAAAGCCATCATTGAAGCTTTCATTTCAGCACCTTGTGAAACCATAGTCTTCTTGGTTCTCACCTGCCATTTCAGTCAATATCACCTACATGAATCACTTTTTTTCATTAATACCAGAGCGACATATCTGATTGTAACAGACGTCTCTTTGTCACTGCTCGTAATGAGTGTAAATATATCCTCAAAGAGGCAAGGTCTCTATTCACTGATAGAATGAGACACTGTATATAGCCTCTCACAAGTTTGGTTCTAGTGATTACTGGCGGTTCTGCAAGACTGTGCTGAACAAAAGCAAATCCTCAATCCTGTGTCTCTTCAATCAATTTGAAGTGTTATCTACTGTAAATAAAGCAAAGTGTTTTGTT
The DNA here is from genome assembly GCA_903632075.3 of Acanthosepion pharaonis. NCBI lineage: Eukaryota > Metazoa > Mollusca > Cephalopoda > Sepiida > Sepiidae > Acanthosepion > Acanthosepion pharaonis. The sequence continues at coordinate 129,244 of CAHIKZ030002472.1, read as the reverse complement.
TGGGAATTCTCTTTCTATTCCAATCTTGATTTCTAGAGTATCTCTGTCTGATTTTCCCTCTAGAACAAAATTTCTACTAAATGATATACATATAACCCCGTCCATGGTTTTTTTCTATCATTTTTAAGCTAGATTCCCACAAGACTTCCACAATTACAGGGATTTGATAGTATACCTGCAATTATCTTAAAGAAATTTTCTCCTGAACTGTTTCCAAACTACAGTAAATGCTTTGCTACTTTTTGTTTTCCAGCTTGTTTGAAGTCTCATCTGTAGTTCCTATTTTTAAGAACTTTAGGGAACGTTCTGACCTTTTAAATTATTGCTCTATTAGTCTCTTACCTCTTTTGACAAAGTACTAGAGACTCTCATCAACAGCAGATTGGTTAAGCATCTTATTTCACATGGTTTCATTTCAGATAAATAATATGGCTTATGTTTTGCCAAGTCTATTGCTGAATTTGTCTATCAAGCTTTAGATAAGAATAATGAAGATATCTTGAAGGCATTTAACAGACTCAGGCACACTGACCTTCTCCATCAGCTCAAGGGTTATGGTGTCTCTGGATAAATATTTGGCGTAATCTAATCATTTCTAACAAATAGTGTAATGAAGATTGTGCTGAACAGGCACACTTCTAGAACATTTCACATTAAAACAGGGTTCTATCTTTGGACCTATGCTGTTTCTGATCTTCATCAATGACCTTCCTGACATCATCAATTTGCAACTATGCAGATGACACAACTATTTACTCCTGCCTTAGTAACAAGTCCTGTAGAGCCAACAAAGTAAAACTGGCAACTGTTCTTGAAAAGTACTTCAAATCTGTGATTAACTGAGGCAAGTAATGGCTTGTAAGTTTTAACACCTCCAAAACAAAACTGCTTTCATTTAATCACCAAGTGAACTTTTTTTTTCCCTGCCATCAACATGGTTGATGTTGAACACCAGAAGAGTAATACTTTGTATATTCTGGAGCTCATGTTTTCTAGCAACATGAAATGGAGTGATTATATTAAATCAATTATTATGTCTACTGCTGGGAAAGTTGGTTCACATCTTGCCATTTTTTTTCAGAATTTATTTGCACATTTATAAATCTACCATTCATCTGTGCATTGAATATTGCTGCCATATCTGGTCTGGTGCTTCTTGCTAATATCAAAGATTCTTGACAAAATTCAAAAAAGGTCTGTAATGACCTGGCATCTCAACTTCAGTCACTTTCTCACCAACATGATGTGGCTTCCCTTCTGTCTTTTCTAGAAATATTTTCATGGCAATTTGATAAACTGTTCTCTTTAGTGCTTAGACTGCATGAATTTAAGTGCTACTAGATTGGCAACTAGGTCTCACTGTTTTACTAACTAGATGCAACTGTATGTTCTAATCCAATAGTTTCTTTTCTCACACTTCTAACCTGTGGAACTCCCTTCCAATTTCTTGCTTCCTTGCCACTTATAATGTTCAAAAATTTAAATGCAACATAAATCACCAGCTTCTGTCTTCCTGAAGCCTGTTCCTTTATTGTCCTTTTCTTCACTTTTCCACACTACAGTCTTCTCATTCTCTTTCACTCTCTGTAAACCCTTGTATCCTAGTGACATTATCACATTTCTTGGGGTGAAATGATTAGAAAAATAAGTTATGCAACATCTCAAGATCCTTTAATTTGTAACTTTATCAAAAATTTGTATTGGTAGAGTTAGCTTTCTATTTTTGGGTGCTATGATCACTACTTTTTTTTTTCTTTTTCCTCATAAGAGTTGGATGTTTAAAAAATATCTGTAAAGTAACTGAAATTTAATTCTTTTTTTTTATATTTTTTTTCCTGGTAATCTTTTTTTTCTTTTCTTTTTCTTTTATTGGTATTATTCTTTTGATGGTAATGTACTTTGATTTGGTTGAGAATTGCTTTTTGTCAGCCATATTTGAAGTTTAGAAGAGAGAAAGTGTTAATCTAAATTAAATAACTGAAAGAGAAACAGTAACCATTTCATCTATTTTTTTTTTCTTTTCTGACATCTTATGAGTCATTTTGTAATTAATTGAAAGACCAGGATTTATATTGCCTGAAGGTCTTTAACTCAGGAAGTTCAGAAAAATCACATAGATAATAATAGCCACATTAAAGACTGAATTTGATATAAAACATAGTCAGACTGAAGAAAATGTATTGACAGTAATCCTAGTACTATGATGCAAATAATGAGAATAGTTTTAACCCTATGGTTTGCATAATTCTTTATAATACTGTTGATATTGGTTGTGATGATGTCCTACATTAAAAATGGGATTTAAATGATTACATATCCTCAAAAACCTGTATTATAGTTGTTGATAATATTCTCAAGATTAATATAACTAGTTACATGTTTATAAAAACACTATCATTCAAATGAGAAAATATTCATTATTAAATCTGGTTATATTTTTATTATTAATGATTGGCAATTTTTTATTGAAAATAATCATCAACTAATCATTCAGATCAAAATCTTAATTAGCAGAGAAAATTAACTTTAAAGCTTTCATGGAAAGTCAAAAAGAAATCCATGGTTACCTGCTTATTGTGCTAATTATTTGTAAAAAATGACTGCTACTGAGGGGCTTGAATATTAACTAATTAAAACAAAAATTTAAATATCTAGGAAGTGTTTTAACTGAGGACAGAAAGTATGACATGATGAAGTTTCATAGACAATGGAAATGAGGACACTTATACTTCATATCAGAAAGAGAGAGTTGAAATTTCTAGGTCACATAATGAGAAAAGGGAGCTTGGAAAATTTGATATTTATGTGTAAAAGGGGCAGAGGAAAACACATAACCTACCTAGAAAGCTTGGGTAACTGGATGGCAAAACAGGGTTTAAGAGCGATAACAAAAACACAAAATTTATTAAGAGCTACAAAGGACAGGAAAGTGTGGAGAGCCATGATTACAAACATGGTGAAGGGACATGGCACATAAAAGAAATCTATTTTACTAAGCAATTCATAATTTAGAATCAGTTTTATTCTCCGAAACTTTTACATTTTTTTTTTTTTTATTACTAACAATCAGAAAGAGCTGAACCCTTTTAAATACAATTTAGAACCTTAAGTTATCTCCTGACGTTTTAACCAAATCAACAATTGGCGTAAAACAGTATAAAGCTCTTAAAGCAAATTGTTTTCATTATCTTTTAAACTTAAAATTCTCCTGAACTAAAAGATTAGTCTATTTTTAAAATGAGAATTATTTAGTTCATTAAGAACAGAATTAATTCAGTTATAAGAGCTAACCTTACATCAATAACAGGTTGTCTAATTAGCTGAAATGCTTCTAACAAGTTATTAATGTCTGCAATGAAAAAAAAGAAACCAAAAGGATAACTTTGAGATGAACCAGAATCAATAGCCTTTGACCTAATTTAAGGCTATGTTCACTATGTGAGAAACTAGAAAATTGTTATGAAAATCTACTATTTTCCTATTGATGTTCAAGAGAGGTTGTTTGGGATAGCAACATTTACTTTTGTCTGAGAGAAATAAATTTATTTTTGGCAACAGTTGATTTAGTTTGAATTTTGTATTTTTATGAGGTTATGAAAAGTTTCTCATTCTCCATCTTAGCAGTACCTTGTTTTCTTATGAACCCCCAAAAATGACTTTTATTATAATATACAGGGTGTCCCCAAAAATGTACCCACTCTTTAAATGTCAATAAATGCAGTGTTTATTAACTAGCAATTAAGATTAATGGTTAAAATTAAATATGAAATGAAATGTATGTTTACTTTTCTATTAAAATTATTAGTCTTTACTTTATTTTACTTTTCTACGATAATTGTTAGTGTTTACTGATGACCATCACTTTCCAAACATATCTGATAAAAATAATGCTGAAAAATGGATTTGACAATATTAGAGGAGGGTTTTCAGCAATTGTTGTTCTTTTACGAGGCTGGTAGATGAGTGTGGTCTTTCTGAATGTTGCTTATGAGCATCATGAACAGTTGCATCTGCTTCAAACTTATCTCTGATGCAAGCAATGGTGCATCATATTGGTGGATCTCTGTGAAACTGTCTTTTAAATTGTCTTTGCACTTCTTTTCATGCCTACAGTAATACTTTGTAACAAATTTTCTTTCTTTAAAACTTAGTCATACTCCTGCCCTTATTAGAGTGCACTAAATCTGACAAAAGAAAAATAATTCAAGATGTTATATGAAATCAAAAAGTGAGTATATTTTGGTTACACTCTTTAATTTGGATACTTATTTCTTTGCTCTTGCAGAGTTTCTAAGAAATCTTGTTTGAAGTTCGGTGTATATATGTTTTTTTTGTTTTTTTTAAATTACTTTAAATGGAAAATATATTAATCTCTGAGAGCTACAAATGACAATTGTTTAATAAATCTTTCTTATCAAAGAATCAAGGTTCTTTGATAAGAATGCTTTATTAAACCAAAGATCTGAGTTAACAGTAAACTGTAAAAACAGTCTACCGTTTATCTTACAGTTCAGTTAGACTTGGAATTTGACAATGTTTTTTTCAATGTTGAACTGTGTTGCACCATATATGACTTATCTTTGCATTTGTAAGATTAATTTGGATTTAATATAATTTTGTATTATCTTGTATGGATGTATTGGTATTTGGTTGATATTTTTGACATTTTGCATTGATTGGTTATTGTTATTAACATCTTATATAAAGAATCTTTAGTCAACAGATGCATATTAATTTACCAAGTAATTCTATATGTTTAAATTGTTTAGTGGTTTCTTAAAGAAGCCATTTATTTATCAACTATAAAAAAAAAATCATGTAGGAAACTCACAAAGCATATAACTTGTTTAACAATTTGTCAAACTACTACCCCATCTTAGGAAATGACATTGTCTGGTGTGTAAAATATGTATCCATTAATATCCGCTCCTGTTTAACGTCTGTGCTGCCATAACTACCAATCTACAACCCATTTACAGAGAATAATGTCTTAATTTTTGCTTCTTTGCCTAGTTTAAATTTAACGTAAGTCAGATTCAATTGGTTATTCTAAATAAAGTCTGCAAACCTTATAACCCCCGCCACTTTCTTCATAAAAGATTGTATTTTGCTTTTAAATTGAAATAAGTTGTTCACTCGCCAGTAATTTACAATCATCTAATGAGATGCATTTGGTATGCATAGAAACACAACTGAAATTGTGTAGCGATTTTGACATGTTTTCGATGTAATATCCTTATATATATATATATATATATATATACACACACACACACACTTCATTTAGCTTTGCCTTGCATAAAGTCACAAGTGTTGGGCAACAGGTGAGGATTGAACTTGGTATTACTTCATGTTAAGATGTCCTTAAAATAATTACTCGGATTAGTCTGGCACAAGGGCATAATAGTGAGACATCTTATGAACTCCTTTCATTTGCAAATAGGTCTTCAAGATGTGGTTCATTATCATTGCCTCCTTTTATAGGTATTTATTCAAATGGGCTTTGTCTGACACAAGATCACAGTTTTAGGGGATTTTGTTAAAAATTGAACTCACTGCACTGGTAGTGGTTTTAAGATTAACTCAATTTTATTTTGTGGTGAGACACCATTTTATATAGTGGACACTGAGGTCCACACCGAGTGGCAACGGTCTGTTTCATGCTTAAATGAATCTTCAGACCAGTCCTGCTTGAAGATTGCACTTAAGCATGAAACACACTGTCGCCACTCAGTGTTAACCTTAGTGTTCACTTATATTTGCACATGCTCTGTTCATGATAATGAACATTTTTACCCATAAATACAGCATACTATAAAATATATATACCCACACTCAACAAAATTAAATTTCAAACTAGTTACAACACATTACATTGCATCTAGACATATGGTTTGTTGTTAATATTTCGGCCTGTAACGTGGTAGGACAACATAGAACTGCATCTTGAAATTATGACCTGCATCTTCTGCAACTGTTATTGTCGCATAGCAGTCTTCTATGTCAACATAACAAAATATTATCTTCCATGGTGAATATCTTTGTTTAAATGTCTGTATAACCACTCTGAAGATGGCTCATGTAAGCTGAAAGCTTAGATCAAGGACCAACTTAAAAAATATCCAAATGTTGTCTTTATTTTCACCCAAAATTAAAGCAAACATATGAACTTTAGAATGGCTCATGATCAGACATAATAGATGTTCATTGTCTGTTAAATATATATATATATATATATATATATATATATATATATATATATATATATGGTGCTTATTGGAAAGCGCTCAATATAGGTGATAGAACTAACATACATAGTTGTATGGATGTGAGTTTATGACCCTAGGTTTCATGCTTTTTTGAACCTCAGTCTGATGATTGCAAAATTTAACCTAGGTTACAACCTTGTCCGACTAACCTAAGTATATATATATATGAATGTAATGAAAACAAAAATAATATAAATTTCTAACATTCAGAGCATTAATTCAAAAGAGTTCGAATACCAAGAGTAGAGCAATTATATTTATTATAATTTTACGAACAAAACAACTTGCTCACTACAAAGATGCAAAAAAATGTTTCGATGTGGTTGCATCTTGTCTATTTAAGCAAGCCGCTTATGAATAAAAGAGAAACATTTTAAGAGAAAATGGATCCATTTTAAAGGTTTGAAAAGGAGAAAGAGAATGAAAAGAAAGAGGATAATATTCAGACAATATTATTTGTTGATAGCAGTTTGGGTGGTGAAAATGTTGAATAATGTTAAAATGGGATAGGGCCTGACCTTAAAAGTTTAAAACAAAATGGAAGTTTGACAAATACAGCTTTTGATACCATTTCAGAAATCTAAACAAAATTATGCCAAACTTCCCAAAAAAAAGCAGAGAGAGAGAGGGGGAAGGAAGTAAAAGAGAAAAATGACGAGGAGAAATAAGTGTAGGAGAAGGTCATAGTAGTAATTGAAGATGCCCCTTTTTTTTTTTTCACTGATGAAGGGACAGGGATCTTAGAACAAAACTAGAGCTGAATTATGCAGAAGTTTGTTATTTGTTCTGGAATAAACATAGTATGTAAATTAATAAAAGGTCATATATATATATATATATATATAATATATATAATATAATATATATATATATATATATATATATATATATATATATATATTATTATTATATATTTATATATATATATATATATTTATATATATATATATATATATATATATATATATATTATATTATATTTTATTATATATATATATATATATATATATATATATTATATTATATTATATATATATATATATATATATATATATTATATTTTATATATATTTATATATATATATATTATATATATATATATATATTATATATATATATATATATATATATATATATATATATTATATATATATATATATATATATATTATATATATATATATATATATATATATATATATATATATATATATATATATATATATATATTATATATATATATATATATATATATATATATATATATATATTATGTATATATATATATTATATTATATATATATATTATATTATATATATATTTGTGAGAAAGTGGATATGTTAAAATAGTTACACAGCAATTTCGCACTCAGACTGACAACACTATTTTAGAATCTATTTTCCTGTATGATATATTTTTATTGGACAAATAGTATCATTGTTCATTATATTGTATCAAGAGAAAAATTTGGATGATACTTTCAATTGTTCCATTTTTTGGGGTTTTACATTTTATTTTTAGTTGTGAACTTTTCACTGTCTATTGTTTAATGTTCTTTGCTAAACACATACACATTTCTGCAATCTTATATTGATTATAACCACCTTTACCTTTTCTTTTTGATTAAATGCAATTTCATTTATATATATTTTTTAGTTATAAAGATTTACACACTGATAGAAAATAAAACTGCAACACTTTGAATATGTATTTCAGTTTACTCAAGATTAAAACATTCTAGTAAATGATCCCATATACAGACCATTACCTGCACTGGTTTTAAAATAAAGCTTGTATCAACAGTGCTCAGATATGACATTAAGACATTGTATATGCTCTTTAGGCATTAACACAGGCCTATACTCTCACATTCAGATGATTGTATAGAAGGTGAATATCTTACAATACATTATTTCATGCTTTTTCACCTATTGATGTAATACAGAAGTTGTGGGCGAGCTAAGTGAATAAACTAGATGCTATCCCATCATGTCATATACATGCTTAATGTTGGGAGGGGTCTGGTAATCATGCTGGCTAGGGAAGTTGTTGAATATTTTACAAAGCATATGGGTATCATGGGAGCAGGCATTGTCTTGAAGCAGCATATCATTGTTTTCTTGCAAGAATGGTAACAAAATGATTGAACAATGTTTTTGATGAGTATGGTGTTATTCTCCCCATCCACTAGAAACAGCACAGGTGAATAAGAGTTATAATATATGGCACTCCCTCACCATAATGCCAAAGGTTTGACCTGTGTGCTATGGATGAATACACTGCAAGAAGTTCCTCCTTAGGTTGATATTGCACATGACATTGACTATCATTTCATAAAAGCAGAAGATGTTCTCATCACTGCAGGTAACAAAATGTCATTTCATCCCTCAGGTGACCCCCCCCCTCAAGACACCATTGATGCAGTATGAGTTGAAGTACGTTTGCTTATTGTTGAGCTGCAAGTAAATGAGTCCTAACATTCTTGACATGATTGGAGCCATATTTGCTCTGATCTGTGCTATGGATGCCATGTGAACTGCTACTGTTTGGTAAGCATCTGTGCTATGTGATTGTCTAGAACTTTGTCTACAGATATAAGAATGTTCATTTGACCACTATTGTTGATATCGACTCACTGATGATAAATCATATCCAACATGTACACCAACTCTGAAATGACCATTCAACCTCTTGATGCCCACAGTCCAAACCCTCTCAGGTGGTATTAATTGAACAAAAGGAGCATGTGTGCATATTTGTGACTCTTGCATGCACTGCATTATTAAAATTTATTACAGTATGTTTTGCTGTCTAAAGGAATGTAGATATGTTACTGTTACAAAATGGCTGAAGACTGAAAATTTTTATTAGAATATCAAGTATTCCTTAGCACCTACATACTGTATGCTGGTCAAAATTGTTCTTTCATTTGTTGTAATTTTAATTTTCTGTAAGTGGATATAAAATGATTCCTTATAATTCTAAATAAGATTAACTACTGTAATTTCTTGAAAATAATACACACTCCAACAAATTATCCAAAAATTAAGAAATATATCTATCTCTATGTATAAGATGCATCTATAAATTTTGTCAAAAAATAGACAAAAAATAATTACAAAGACGTTTTGTTGACATTGACATTAAGAATAAAATCAAACCTAAGTGGCTCAAATAATGTTGAAAATTACCATGTGGTTTTCCCAATAAATGGTAACGGGAAAAAACCAGAGTTGGAACTTATTGTAAAATGGATTCAGGAATCTTGGGATTTCGTCAGTGAGGATGTTATAAAGAGAGGTTTCAAGATGTGTTGTCTCATGACAGCCGTGGATGTCTCTGAAGATGACCTCCTTTGGCAAGAGAATGAAGAGGCAGAAGATAATTTTGAACAGGATGAAGATAATATTGTGAATGATAATTTGTTTAATGACAATTTAGATATTTATTCTATAATAGAAAGTGATGATGAAAATTAAAATTTCAACAAATTGTTAACTTGATATCCCTCTTTCTTCAAAATTGGCCTTTTTTATAGATGTTTTAAAAAAAAATTTTTTTGCCAAATAAAAAACGCAGTTACTGACAAACATAAATTTATTGACAAAAAAATGTTAAATTATTATTGTTGGATTTAAAATGAAAATTGGTATAAAATCTTTGTTATTTTAGAACAACAAGTATGTATTTATTATTACAAATCTATAACGAAAAAATATTTTTGTTTAAACCTACTTATAATATGCACCCCTACGATCACCTGTAATTTATAGTGAAAAAAAATGGGTATTATTTTTGAGAAATTACGATAATTATTTCATTTCTATTATTTTATAAAACTTAGAGAATTTTGAATACAAATGAAAATAGTTAAGTTCACTTTTGTTATAGTCACAGCTAATTTTCTTCTCACATTATTATCAAAATTAAAGTAATATGACAATAACTTATTAACTTGTTTTATATTTCATTCTAACAAAAAATCTAGAGTGGGAAGCATTATATTCTAATTTTTATAAACTTGGGTATTATTCTCAGAATAGAGAAAAGATCATAGTAAATATTTTTGGAGTGTCTTAGGTCAACTTAAAACATTTACTGAATGTAGTATAATACAAAGCTAAATTGAGTTGGAATGTAAATTGGAAGATTGTGTTGCAGAAGTTTTTCAAATGAGTTTGCCAACCTAGAAAATCACTATTTAGAACCTACTACATTTTTATTTATATTGATAAACAAAGGATTAATTAAAGTAAATTATGATAGATATTCTACTCAATGATTAAATAGTTCTTGTACATAGTTTCTGCTACCTTACTTGTAATTTTTATGTTACAAGTTTTTTTTGTGCTACAAAAGACCAAACACAGTCATTTCTTTTTTTTCTTTTTTTTTTTTTTTTGGCTATATATTATCTCTAGAACAGTCAAGAATCACTGATGTTGGTAGTGGCTGAAGGAGGAGATTGTAAGAAGAAAAAAAAATCTACTTATTGACTGATGATTGTTTCCTATGATTTTGGAAAAGAAGGGAATAATTTGAATTGTTATCTTTCAGTCATGTCACAATTTCAGACACCTCTTATTATATTTTGTACTTACAAATAAGAAATGATAAAAAGAAAAGTAGTTAAACAGTTAATCTTTATTTTATATATTAGTTTAAAGGCATTATCTGACATCTGCTATCATTTGTTATATTGGCTTTAAGGCTTTGTATGTTGATAAATGATTGACTGAATGGTCTTTGCTTGGCAGGTGTTTATAACACTATGTTCACATTGTTGTTTCAGTTCTCATCTTGTGATTTCAGTGCAAGAATTTTTTTTTAATATTCATATTGTTTTTATTTTTAAATTCCACATGAACTTTATTTTATTTTTTTTAAATCTTCAAGTCTGTGTATACTGTGGCCAATTGCCAAAACTGTTTTAAGTTGAATTTTTAGCTTTTCTCTCACTCCCCCCACCTCTTCAATTTTTATGTTGTTAATGTGATTGATTCTGACATGAGGAAAATAAAAAAAAAAAAAAAATTAAAGATACCTGTTAGCATCAGAAGTGTCATGTTAAACAAAAATAGCTGTTTATATAACCGGATATCACAGATAGGATTTATTAATATCAAAATTTTCATTCTTCCTGTTGACAAAGGAAATATAAGTTTTGGGATTTTCTCATTATGGTTCACTGACTTTGCCAGTACTTCCCTATTTATCTTTTGTTTATGTTATTCTCTGCATTGACAAACTAAATATTCCTGATGGCAGCTTTTATTGCTTTCCAGAAGTCTCTTTGCTTTAATATTGTTTTTCTATGATTGTATCCATCTGGATGTGCGCGTTATGTAATGGATAGCAATTCAGAATGAGAAATCAGAAACCTGAGTTATAATTCCAGTTGTTATTGTTACATTCATTTACACACAAAAGATTTTAACCTTGTGAAAAGTATGAATTCATTTCTTCCCTCCAGCTATGGATTAAACATTCAGTCTGAAAATTTTTAATGAAGGATGGGGGAAAATTTATATAGCAATTCCTTATACTTCCATCTTGTATTAATGTAACAATTCCTTATACTTCCATCTTGTATTAATGTAACAATTCCTTATACGTCCATCTTGTATTAATGTAGCAATTCCTTATACTTCCATCTTGTATTAATGTAGCAATTCCTTATACTTCCATCTTATATTAATGTAGCAATTCCTTATACTTCCATCTTATATTAATGTAGCAATTCCTTATACTTCCATCTTATATTAATGTAGCAATTCCTTATACTTCCATCTTATATTAATGTAGCAATTCCTTATACTTCCATCTTATATTAATGTAGCAATTCCTTATACTTCCATCTTATATTAATGGAGCAATTCCTTATACTTACATCTTATATTAATGTAGCAATTCCTTATACTTCCATCTTAAATTTATAGCATTTATTCATAGAAAAGAATAAGAAGTCAGTTTGAGAATTTAGCTTGCAGATACAAACACTTCCATTTTCACTTGCTTTCTCTTCCATGTATAAATTGTCAGTTGTCAGGGGACTTTTTTTTTGTCTTTTGTTTTAAAGATGAACAAATAATATTCTAATTCACAGGTGAGGAGATTTAGGCTTTTTGGATTCTTATGCTTTGGTATTATATTTTCTGAATATCTTATTTATTAAAATTACTGGTCACTCATATACAAGTATATCTGTCTACTGGGATGGCTAACCAATTCCTATTGCAGCTGCTTACTCAGGCACATTTGTGTTTGTTCAACACCCACAGAGCCCACCTGTTATTTATATTGCAACTATGCTGAGCAGACTTTAGTTACAAGTTTCTGGGAGAAAGTGCATTATCTGGCATGATCAACAATCTGAACAAGGCCAGTACACTGAAACCCTCAGTCATGATGACTTGTGATTAAAGCTACATATTCCTGTATCTATTCCTCTAAAACAATATTTACCATTATGAACAAGATTTTTTTTTTTTTAATATTTAACTTGTTTCCCTCTTTCCATCAAACTACTTCTAAAATCTGTATGCATAATCTATTTTTAACTCTACTATAACATGTGTGGGTTGTGGTATGATCTTTGATATATAAAGACTGAAAAAAATGAGTAGATATTATTAATTACTTTATTAAATAATTGGGATGTGTTTTTGCTTCTCATACTCAAATTTTAAATATGTAAAACTACTAAGGTGAAATTAAGCCGTCAAAATTAATTTCAAATAGAAACATCATAGAATTTAGATCTTACATTCAAACTAATTGCTGTCGCTTTTGAGTGTGGTACAAGTATTTAGGGAGGCATGGTGGAGTAATGGATAGTTGCTCAGAGTGAGATATTGGAGAGCTGAGTTCGAATTCCAGTCGAATCCATTACATTCATATATGTGCTAATATCCTTGGGAAAGGTATGAATCCTCTTCTTCTCCCCCCCCCCAGCTCTGGGTAAATAGCAGGACAGACTGGGTTCTATAGTCTTGGATGGCAACTGATCTACCACAGAAAGAAATGGCAACCTATTGCAGGAAAAAAATCTGCCTTGTCAGTCATGTATTGAAAGATACATGATCTCCTAAGCATGTATCACGTATGGCACATAACTGACTGACAAGTATTTAACTTTATTTTGTTTAATCTATGTGTTTAATTTTCCTCATTCAAACCATCATGACAACAAAAATAAAATTTAAAAAAGATTTTTAAAAAGTTTGAAAGAAAATGGAATTTAATTTCTGATTGAGAATTGCAGTATTGTTTATACTTGTAAAAATAAAATAAAAAATAACTTTTTTGCTCTGCAATAATGAAATTGAACTAATGAAGAAGAAGAAGAAGAAGAAGAATGGAAGCGACAGTGCACAGAAACAATATGCAATCTATAGAAATCCATAAATATGCCACCAAATTTGGAAGAGGAAACCATAAGATTACACTTGGATAAATGAACAATAAAAAGTAGCATTAACATTAATCTTTTAAAAACAGTTAAAACAAGAAAATGATACAGTTAAAGTAGATTACTAAATAGCACATTTGCAAAAAAAAACAAAAAAAAAAGGGTTAATAATTAAGAAATCATGAAGGAATGCATAATTGAAGTTGGAATATTCTCTGATCCAGATAAGTTCAACAAGTGCAACAGACCATAACTCATCAACAGCATCAATTGGTCCATAATGTAAGGGAAGAATTATATACAGTAATCTAAATATTAAAAAAAAAAAATATTCAGTCATCTTAGAATGGATTAACTTATAATATTAATTCAGAGCAGTTAATTTTCTTTTTTTTTTTTTTTTTTTAATCATTTCACCCCAATCAAGGTAATAAAGCTACTAAGATATAAGGGGTGTGAAAGAATAAGGAAAAGAGAAACATTATTATGGAACAAGAACAATAAAAGAAGAGGAATCAAGAAGACAGTAGATAACAATTGACACTTAAATTTTTAAAGATTGAAGTTGGTTGAAAGCAAGAAGCTAGAGGAGAGAGTTCCACAAGCATGAAGTACAAGAAAAGAAACTGTCAGCATAGAACTGATGATTACATCTAGCCAATTCAACTATAAAATGATGAGACCATGCAGCCAATCTAATACTGCACTTAAATTCATAAAGTCTAGGTACCATAGAGGAAAGTTCATCAGAACAATTATCATAAAAGTATTTATAGAAAAGGCACAGGAAAATTATGTTAGAACAAAGGGAAAGTAATATAGTAAATTCTTCTTTGGATTTTATCAAGAATCTCTAAATATATAACAGGTGCACCAAACCAGATGTAGTAGTTGTATTCAAATCAAGGATGAATGGTAGACTTATAAATATGCAAGATAGATTTGGGTGAGAAAAATTGTTTGGCATATCATTCCTAGCTGCAGATCTAACACTTGATTCAATATAATCTTTCCACTTCATGCCATGAGAAAATAATTCAAAAATATATTTTCACTTGGATCTTGGAGGTTAGAATCAGCCATGCTGATGGAAGGAAGAAAGGGATCACTCAATTTAAATTGCTATGAAGAATTACTCCTCTTGAGTACATTTACTCATAAATGTATAGTTGATATTTTTGACAACTTTAAAGATTCAATGCTAAAAAAAGGGGGGGCTTTTTTAAATGAAGACAAATTTGTTAGCTCTAATGTAATATCCTAACAGAAAATTTAAATTTTTATTTTTGGAATAAATACACATTAGGAGAAGATGGGAAAGAGAAAGTTAATTTTTTAAAACAAAAGATTGAAAATAAATTGAAACGTTTTGTCCTATGAACATGTTTGAAATGAGCAAAGGAAAAGAATTAATCCAATTAGAATTCAATTACATCACTTGAAAAATATACAGTTGTTTAAGATTCAGTAATTTTTTTCTAATGAAAGTTTGTTGATTGTAAAATTGATCTTGAACTTAATTTTTTAACCACACTTATTGATGAACAAAGCATCTTTTAAGATTCAGACAGAATTATTTGATCTCTATGAAGATAACATTTTAAAACAATTTAAGTTTGAAAAAAATTAAAAGAAAAAGAATGCAAATTGAATATCTGTTAATACAAAAATAAACTTGTTGAATTTTTATTTGTTGCTGTTAGAATATCGAAAAATACATTTGACTATTCATGTTCTTAATGTTATTACTTGTTAAATGAGGTCTTGTTTTTTTTATTATCTACTAATAAAATCAGCAGTCTTCACATTAAAAATGTCAATTTTAGGCTCAGATTAGATATTCGTTTGGGCACTCAATTTAAAAAGATATGAAGTGTAATGTTGGGTTTAATAGATTTCATAAAATAAGCAGTTAGAAAAAAAATCATTAACATTTTTATTTTTCATTTCCAATATTTTTTTTGACATGTAATTCAATAAAAGTTAAATCAATAATATATATATATATGATATATATAAAATTGATATATTTGAAAGTTTTTCCCAAGCTTTTTTAAAAGTGATTTGATCTATAACCTTCTAATGTATAAAATTTACTTATCTGTTATATAGTATACAAATTTGTAAAAATTACAGAAAATGTTGATATTCAGTCTGTCTGTCCAAAACTTATAAATTCGTAAATCCCTGGTGACTTATAATATTATGGTGACTAATAAGTTCATTAAAGACTAATAGTAGTGAGCTTAATTCTCACTAGTTGCTCTGCTGTTTAAAAATTCAAAAGCTAAATTCAGTAAATATCTGAATGCTAACTATAGTGCAATAGATAGCATGTTTATTCATAAAGTAATTTGTTAATATCTGAATTTCTGGGATGTGGAGTTATCATTATTTACATGCAGATGATTGTCTTCATCTTTGTTGTACGTTTACAACATTTATCATTCCCAAATTGATCTGGTAACCTTCAGGGTGTGTGGAACTGAACCATAGCAATCTTTATTTATGGTTACGGCATCTCTCGTCCCACTTAGAACAAAGTTTTTTTGTTTTTTTTTAGTTTTGCTTTGGGTTTTTTTTTTTTTTTTTTTTAAATTCACTTTGGGTTTTGTCATTCATTCATTGAAACCATTACAAAAGAAACTAAAATTTTAATAATATTTAAAAGTGGAATGATGAGAAACATATGAAAATAGGCCAAAGTTCTGGTCAATTTGCACTTTTCTTTTTATTAAAGATCACCATGAACTGAATCTTTTATTTAATCTAGAGTTCAGTTTGAAATTCTCTGAAAGTGAAGCACCTGATGACAGCCAAAATGTGATAAATGAGGACAATAGTCTGCATATAAATAATTTGTTAATGTAGTAAGTTTTATTCTCACAGAATCATCTTTATATGTAATAACTTGTTCTTTTATTTCATCAAATAAATAGGATAAATTCAAAAAAAAAAATTTCTATATTTCCATAACAGTGGGTATGTGATATAACAAAAATAAATATTTCTTCTAAATTGTCAACTGTAATTGTTGTGTGTGTGTGTGTGGGGGGGTAAAAAAAATCCCACTTCAAATTTTTTTCCATGTTAAAGTTTTGTATATTCATTTGGATACTTGCAAAAAATAAATCAGGAAATTAATAATGTACAAAATGCAATTGTTTGAAAAAAAAAAAACTGCTAACAAACAAATTAAAATAAACAGTTCATTAAAAATTACCATTTTTTAAAAAGTGTTATAATAATGCATTATGCTTATAGATATAATTATTAATTATTACATTATTTTAGAGAATTAACCTTTTGTGCATTGGTTGCAGGCTGTATGTGTTTTGTAACCTAGGGAAGGTTACTGAATAGAATAATCAAATGAAGGTTGGTAATGAATGATAATACTTAGGACAAGAACAGCACATATAAGATTCTCCAGTGGCACATAGAAGTAGTCAACTGCTAGAAATGAGTCAAGTGAATTCCACAATGAATCTCTAACTGCAGACTGACATACAGTATTTAATACTGTATTTATATGAATGGGGACATACTCATTATTGTCTGTAGGTATACTACAACAATGTGCATAATAGTTGAGAGAAAATTATGAAACCAGATTTTTGTGTGTTGTTAATGATCATTTAAATGTGTTTGTAGTGAATAAGGATAAAATAAGACTGAACCATATTTGTGAATATAAAGAAAATTATGGTTTGCAATGTAAAATTTTACTTTTTTGTTCTTTAGAAATGATTCCAAATCTGGCAATAAAAGTAGTATAAATATCATTGCAGTCTTTGTCTTGGAGAATTGAATCTGAATTAAGCAGGTGGTGATGGATTTTCCCTTTTCTTGTCATTATATTCAATGTGGGTGTCTTTTAGTGCTCATTTACTACTGCCATAAATGGAATTTACAAAAGAAATTAATCATAATTGATGCAATTGTAACAATGCTATTCAATAGTAAATGACATATTTAGTGTTCATTGCTGGAAGAAAACACTTTATAAAATTATTTGATGTCTATCATTATTGATTTTTCAATGGTTGATGTAAGAATTCCATCCGATTTCAGTGAAAGCCAGATTCTGATTTTTCACCATTATTTGTTTTTAGAGTTTGCAAATTATTTATGTTTTTTATATAGGTGCAATTTATCTTTATTGCTTCAATGGTCTTAAGTTGCTCACCTTCTGAAGAATAATATTTTTTCTTCAGATGTTATCTGAAGAAAGGAATCTATAAGACTTCTTTAAATATTTGTATTCAAAGTTTTGATTTGATTGATTTGTTTTCTATGGATTATCAACCCTTTGCAAGCCAGAAATTGTTTTTAGATTGTAAGATTTTTTTTTATTATTATTTTTATTTATTTTTATTTTTTTAGACAATAATTGTTTAGTGATACAAGTCTAATTAATCAACCCATAGCTAGGGGAGGATATTGTAACCTAGGGAAGGTTACTGAATAGAATTATAATTCCCACTTGTCTTTAATATTTATGGAGGGACCATTGAACAATGCCATCTTCTTCCAGAACATTGTTCAACCTGTTCTGCTGTCTTTCCTGCAATAGGAAGGAGATGTTCTGTTGCAGAAGTATGTCTGCATACATAATGCCCATGCTACTCAATTCTGCCAAGATGTTTGGCAAGTTCCCTGACCAGCACAATTGCCATACTTTTCTCTCATTGGACATGTATGGGACTTGATGAAATAGCATTAAACTTATTCAGTTAGCCATCTTATATGTCCTTTGAATAATGTATGGTATTTGCCATCTGTATACTCATATGGATTTTAGACTATAGTCCTGTGTTAATGTCTAATGAGGATATACCATCTATTAATGTGGTCTTAATACTGTTGGTACATTCCTTATTTTTTAACCTGTACACACATTGATGTGTATTTGTGATTATTTACAGTAATCCATTTATATTACCTGTATGTTTAACCTTTACCATGCTAAATTCTTTTTAGAATTATTCCCCCAACCACTACATTTTTTTTTTTTTTTTTTGAGGGTGCAAAAACATGAACACCTACTATTTTAAAATTGTTATAGCTTTCTTTGTATTGTGCGTATAGGTTTTAATTTTTGTACACTAATAAAAGAATGAATGATTAATATTTTGGTGTAATGCATTATGCTTTGCATGCATATTTTGACATTGAAAACAAGAAAAATTGAAACGGGGGAATAAAAAACAAATACATTAAAAATACATAAATAATTTAATATATTTTAATTTTTATTACTCCTTGTGGAGTTCTGTGAGTGCAATAAGAAGCAAACTTGCAAAGAAGGCTTTCATTTTGTCAAAAAATGGTGTTTCCTCATGTTTACATATGAGAAGACTATAGCATTTGTTTGCTCTTATTTTCACCTGACTCATATTTATTTGTCTCGTTGACAAATAAATTTATTTTGTCATTTATAAATAGACAAAATAATTCACCTTCAGAAAGGCTATCAGTTATGTCAATGGTCACCAGTAGCTTCCATAAAATTAGTCAGGCATGGACGATAGTAGCCGCTAATGGTCATCATCATTTTCCTCCATGTCACTAGCGTGGTTATCATCTTTGACCACTTCATCATCAATATCCACTCAAGTAAAGCCTTCAAAATCATCATTGAGTCCTAATCAAAAGAAAAACTCCTGAATAAAGGCTTTGTTGGATATTGATGTGGCCATTTTTGTTTACAAAAAAATCATGAAAAATTTACACCTTTATTTAGAGTCTAAAAGAATTCAAAATGGCATTGAAAAATAGAAGTTTACCCTTGTTCCAAAACAGTAGCAGGTGATTTCCAGCTTAAAATATTGGAAATAACAGTTGAGAAGTGTTTATTGAAGGCAACCATCTCAAGGCGATAGAATGCACCTAGAGTAGCAAAGGGAGAGAATTCTACAGTGACTATTGTCACCTGCAGTGTGGTAATGGCTAATCTTGAGTAAATTGAAACAAATCTTTTAGTCTGTTGCAGTTTTTTTCTTCTGTCAGTATAGTTTCATAATAGAATTGTAGCTATGGTTAAATATAATTGGTAGAACTGCTCAGCAAAGACAAAGTTTCTAATAAACTATAACTAAAGAAAGAAAAGAATAAGGCAAAATAATACTAAGCAAACAATATATATGCAAGACAAAAGTAGACAAAGCAACAGTAATGAGGTAAAGAAGTTCATAAACTAAGAATGGTGTTAACGCACAAAAGGGATACAGACAAGTGACTGCAGTGTTCTGACTTCAAAAAAGAACAGAAATATGGCCAATGAAACTGAGAAATGGCTTATCTTATTGGCTAGGAAAAAATCTCAACATGCATCTGTATGATTTGTTCATACATTTGGGATGGGGGGGGGTGAGTTTTTGTAGTTATTTCCACCAGATTGAAACCAACAAGAATTGAGATTTAAAAGATGTAGCTTTTGATTTTACAAATGCAAGGCTCACAATTAAAAAGTTATATGAATTATTTTTCTAAATATGAGTTTGATTCCATGTTTTAATTTCAAGATCTTTTTATTATTATGTTTGATTCTAGTATTGATCTTGCTTTGACCTCAATGCTTGAACACTCATATATTCTCTCAAAGCTTATATGTGAAATGGCTTATGTATATAATTTTATTTCTTACTTATATCAGTTTTTTTTCTTGCTTTTCAAATATGAATAAGGCTCCTCTTGAATGAGTAGATGGTTCTGTGACTCATGAAATTCTTGTCCTTTTTTTTTTTTTTTTTTTTTAATTCATGTATAGTTATTTATTCAGTGTAATGTAGTTTGGCATAAGGCCAGAAATGTAAGGCAACCTGTGTGGATCAAACTCACTTTTGTTGTAAAGGCCTAGACATGCTTGCTCACCAAATGAAAAGTGCTTTTTTGAATCTTAGCTAAGTCTGGAAAAAAAGCTGTGTGTATATATATATATATATATATATATATATATATATATATATATATATATAGTGGAACATCTAGTAATGATTGAGTTTACTACAGTAGTAATTATCTATTAGACTAGCTTGCTAATCATTACACTATAGTGAGGCATCTGTATTGAAGTACCAATTGTCAAATATATTGTCATAAATGATTTAAACTTAAGCATGTGTGCATGCACACACACACAACATGAACATAGTGTTTAGGCATGAAACACTGTCACGATGCGGTGCTGATCTCAATGTCCCCTTTCATATTTATATACACTTTATGGCTAATAATTGAGCGTTTTTATCCATAAATATAGCATACATTAAAACTAATATATATATATATATATATATATATATATATATATATATATATATATATATATATATATATATATATAATCTTGCTTATATAGAATGCAGCACAAATGACCAATTGTTATATCTAGATAAAGATGAGTAGTTTCTTTTAACTTTTGAGTTATGTTGAGAGTTTATCATTATTTGTAAAATTGTCAGAAAATAACGTACGGTATTGAACATGATTTTGTAATAAACAAAAGCTGTTGACAAAAGTTATTAAATCGAAGTGTAGTAAAAATTGCTTTATTGCTGGCATTCTCTCTCTCACTCTCATTCTCTGTCTTAGTCTGCCACTCCCTGTCTCATTCTTTCTTATTCTCACTTTCCCTCACACTCTGTCTTCCTCATTCAGTTTCTCTCTCTCTCTCACTCTTTCACTCTCCCTCAATCTCAGTTTCTAATTCTTTTTCTCTCACTCTCTCTCTCTCTCTCTCAAAAAATAAAGTAGCCAAACATATTTGCTATTTGATACAGTTTTTACCATATAAACCATCTATTTATTCCTTTTTAATATCTGACTTCTTTTCATCGTACTGAAAAAAACTTTTCTTTGTATAGCAAGATTTATAAAAAGATATTGACATTTCTTAATTTGATTTTGGTAGCTGAGGTTTGTCTGCGTCAGAATTTTACCTTTTCAGCATTCATAAATTTCCTTATTTATTTCTTCAGCTTTTTCTCTTGTCAATTTCTTTCTATCGCATATTAGTTTTTTTGCACTTTCTTGTACAGCATTGACATTTATGAATGAGAGAGGGCTCTTTCAAATTTGATGCAAAGTAAATGTTTGAAATATGCACAGTTTATATTTTTTAATAAAGAAATGAGGTCCAATGTACTATTGGAACTTCAAAAAATATATACAGAAATATATCTTGTCTAACTAGATGTATCTTAGTTTTTAAAAAATTATTTCCTAATTCATAATATCCTTTTTTTTTTTTTTTAATCTGTAAAATTAGGAAAAATGTTTTTTTTTCTAAATGACTGAATAATAGTTATTTCTGGATTGTTTGTTGAATAAGTTAAACATAAAGATTTTTTGTTTTCTCCTCCCACACTTAATGATGGATTTTATAGAAATCAATATTGCTTTGGAAGAATACTATTTTGAAGCAATTTTCATTTTATTTTCTTACATTTCCAATCATATTTACTTCAGTTTCTACATCAAAATAATATAATAATTATTACAATCATCAGGAAAGAAGTTTTCAAAGTTATTTTACAAAGTAGCAGAACAAATGGATGACATTATTGGGCCATTGTGTAAAAAGTAATTAAAATTGGATTCTGTGATCATACTTGTTTTGGAAGCTGGTCTCAAAATACCCCTAAACGTTCTGCAATGTTACAGCATTTACAATCATTTTCTGCAGCTGCTTTTTCTTCTTCTATATGCCTTGCCTTTTCAGGACATTGGTTATCATATTTCTCTATAATTTCCTGTCTTTTGCAGTTCTTAATAAATTTTGTCTTTTTGATATTTTTCCTAAACTCTGTTTATTCATCCATTTACACACTCACTAGATAGTTTATACACTGTTTTCCTCTGTTTCTCTTACCTTCAATATGTCTTGTGAATGTCAAATTTTCCATGCCCTCTTTCCTCATTATGTGCCCTAGAAATTTCAACTATCTCTTTCTGATATTAAGCAGAAGTGTTATTTTTGCTTTCCTTTTCTCTAAAACTTTGTCATTGCTCACATGTTCAGTCCATGGTATTATCAACATCCTTCTGTAGAACCACATTTCTGTTGCATCAAGTCTCTTCTTCATCTTTGAGGCGATTGTCCAGCATTCACTGCAATATTGAAAGACTGATCTTACATAAAAGTTCAGTACTTTTCATTTTTAACAAAATTTTCCTCTTTCATAATACTTTGCTTAGCCTTTTGGAAGGCATCTTTCACTATCCCGATGTGCCATCAGATTTCTATGTTGCACTTTCCATCTTCTGTTAAAATACTTCCCAGATATTTAAATTGCTGTACTTGTTTGATTTTGATATCTCCAATTTGGAATTTTCATGTTGAGCTGCTCTTTTTACTGATAACCTTATATTCCATCTTCTTGCATTTGATGTTTAGTCTTTTTTTTATGGTTTTTCTTCATTACCTTCTGTGTTTCTTGTAGTTTCCTATGTCTGCTATCAACACTGTGTCATCTGCATATCTTATGTTGTTAGAATTTCTAATTCTCTCAGAATCTTAATTCTACTGCACGCTCTATTTACCAGAATATATTACCTATAAAATATGCCTTTTATCATGTATGGATTGACACCTTTGCTTCAAATCAGAGTATTTGTACCTAGATGAAATGAGGCTTTCCATCACGTCTATCTGGAATCAGTATAGTATCTGTGCACTCTATGAAAAGTGTTATACACAAACATGGTAGACTTTTCAATATAGGCCAGTTGTCATTAATTTCACTGTTTAAGAAAATATAAAAACAAAAAAGTGATAACAACACAAACATGTAACCACTAAAATACCATTTATAGTAATACAAAATAATATCTGATTAAAAAATCCATTAAAATATTACTGAAGCTAGCAGATGTAGATTCATAGAAGTCTTAATAAGTGAAGTGCATTTCTTAAACAGGCAAATTGAACTTTGCTCTGTCAAGATGTCCTCTCATGGCTCGACTGATAACAGCATGTTTCAGCAATAGAAGTGGCTAACCTGAGGAAACAAAGGGATACAGATTTGATTCTTGTCAGGAGGCATAATTTTTCTTTAGTATGACTTGTCAATCTAGGCCGGTTGTTATTTCATGATTTTAAGAAAATAAAAAATGGGGATAGTAACTCAGACACATGTACCTACTAGAAATAACATTTATAATAAGAATTGTATGTGAGTGTGGAGTAATTATTCATAGATCTCCTACAGAATGCTACAAGATCCAAAGGAATACAGAAGCATAATAAGGAGTAACATAATAAAAACAAAGTTATTAGATAGTCTCTTTCCCCCCTCTCTCTCTCTGTATATATATATATATATATATATATATATATATATATATATATATATAGGTGATTCAAACTTCAGGCTGATCACCATAGCATAGTTAAAATGATAAAGGCACACTTTGGCTCAAAAAGTGTTTTCCCTGATGGTAAAGAGGGATGCAGGTCAGAGGCATTATTTTCCTTTACTAGGATTTCTTAATATAGGCCAGTTGTTGTTCCACTTTTTTAAGAAAAAATTAACATAGATAGTAAGTGAAACACATCTACCCACTAAAAATAATGTTTATAGTAATAAGAAGTGTGTGTGTGTGTGGAGTAATTATTCACACACATAATATATCCTTTTTTTTATTTTTTCCTCCCAAGTGGCTAAATTCAAGATAAGAAACAACACAGATATAAAATTTAAAAATTATCTGTCATAAAATCTGTAATCTTCCAAATATGTCAATTGAATAAATTGCCTTTCAGAATCTGGTATTGGCTTATTAATCATGAAATAAGGTTTGAAAACTGCTAATAATATCCTCTACAAGTATTTTTATTTTTTGGCATTTATCAAGCATGCTCTTAAGTATATTAATATGTTTTGCCATTACTTTATGCTCAAGTCAATCATGTAGGATTTTGTTTATTTTTAAATCAATGTTTTGAAATTAAGCATGAATAGCTATTACTTATGTTATCCTTAGCTGAAAAGCTTCACACATTCTCATTTGCAAATCTATGTTTTCTATATAAATTGTAAGCAATGAACATTGACTTAGTCTTTGAAAACTAAGATTTTTTTTTTAACCCTGTTGTATAGATGGATATTGGAAAAAAAGGGTATAGATATTATATAGCCCAGACCTTCCAAGAAAAAAAAAATAACTGTATTTGTGTGTGCAAGAATATACATGAGGGATTCAAGGAGAAATGAAGTTGTTGATGGATTTTATAGCATATGAATATACATTGGGATTTTATTTGTAAAAGAAAGAATATTTGACTTGTAAATCAATAGGGAAATGTGATTGGAAATTGTTGAAAAAGGATGGTTAAGTGGTCAACACATTTCGATGTATAGCCTGAAGCTCCATCATTCAAAAGATTAACCTTTCGATGGTTTTCTTAAACTGAATCACTTATTCTTGAGAACATTGGCTGGCAATCCCTCATCATTTTGGCTTCTAAGTGAAACTTTGCTTTCCACAAATAGCATTAAGACATGAATATACTGCCTTCATTCTAATGTATTGTTTGTATTTATGTTTCAACATAACTTCCTTTGCTTCCATTTGCAACTAGAGAGTTTCATTACTTTGGTATATGTATTTGTTGTGTCATAAATAGGAATGGTTGACACACACATAGAAAGTGAAGAAGTAGTTTGTTCTGGAGAATAATATGGTACATGGTTGAGAACTACAAACTAATGTAATAAACAATTACTCATTAACTCCTCTTCCTTAGAGAGTGCTGTTTAAATAGTCCATTGGGGGTGAGGTTCAGCTATGCCACAACAGAATTCCAGTTGAGTTTTGTTACATTCACTTTTGTGTAGATACCCTTGTAAAACGTATGAATCCATATCTTCTTTACCCCCCTTCCAGCTATAGGTTAAATAGTATGGCAGACCGGGATCTTAGTCTTGATTGGCAACCAGTTTAGGAGAGGGATAAATCTGAATTCAAACCTGGTTAGGTGTAGCTCTGGCATGGCATATACTATGCAACTAACAAAAGCATTGTGGAGTTCACAATGACTCTATAACTGTTATTGCAGTCGACTAATGAATCAATCAGCCAATTTGTATTATATCAAAAA
The DNA here is from genome assembly GCA_903632075.3 of Acanthosepion pharaonis. NCBI lineage: Eukaryota > Metazoa > Mollusca > Cephalopoda > Sepiida > Sepiidae > Acanthosepion > Acanthosepion pharaonis. Next base: position 103,458 of record CAHIKZ030002472.1, on the reverse strand, counting down.
TTAAAGAAAAAGATCTTTGTGTGTGTGATTTGAAGCTGTAGAATGTTAAATTTCATTCTTCTTCTCATTCTGTTAATGCAATACTCTAACCACTGGTTTAATTTTCCAGTTAAGTGTTTCTAGTCCTCAAACTTCATCTTTTCTTTGGTAAGTCAACCCCAGTAATTCTTAACTGATTGCCTTAATTACTTTATAATAATTCCACCCAAACTTAGAGGTAGAAAAAAAAATAATAATCTTTTTGATAAAGCACCACATACTCCATCATTTGGTTTCTTTTAGAGGAAATTTCTTTGATCTGTTTTCCCTTTAAATTTATCATCTGCTCTCTTGGTTACACATTCACTGATCAAATAATTGATTTGTACAACATAAGAACTTTCTTTTCTTTTTTGTTTGTGTGTGTGTGTGTGTGTGTGTGTGTGTGTCTTTAATTCTAAGTACAGTTTTCTTTATCTATTCTTTTCCTTCTATTTTTTGATATTTTTCTTTGTGGCAATGGAAGACTTTCCCATTTTCATTCAGGATGTATTGCTTTTTTGACAATTGATTTTCATTTCTGTTCCTTATTCCGGAACAGGTAATAAGTTTATATATGTGTGTCTAAATAAAAGTAACATATAATATAAGGGACATTGGAAAACAGTTTTCATTCTCATCTCTTTATTTCATCTTCACTCCATTTAAATGTGTTTAAAGGGTTTCCAAAGTTTATATTCTATGCTGTTTTTGGCTATAAATCAAATCTAGATTAAAGATTGTATTAACAAATTTAAGTACAAAGATAAGTCTTCAAACTATTACAATCAGGGGTGACAATTTTAGGTTTAAAAATTGTTTCTTTTTATTAGAATATATCTATTGAGTGGCACATCTACAAATGATCTTTTAAATAGCTTTGTTTTCTTGGCTCAACTAGGGGTGGGGGACAAAGAAACAGAAACTTTGTTGCAATTATAAGCAAGATAATCTTCTGACTATATAATAATTCTTTAATAGGTTTACAATTAAAGCCTTGTGCTAGGTAACTACAACTCATTAATTCATGCCTCGGAAATAAAAATTAAAAGTTCAAAAGTCCTTGAAAGATTATTTTAGAGAATTTAGAAATTATTAAAAAGTTGAGCTTTCATCTGTTGTTTTATCTGTGAGAGATGCTTTTCTTTCCAGTTTTCTCTTTCTTGCCATCTTACTAAATTAAATCCTTAAATTTCTGTATGTAGCCATTATCTGGTAAAGCCTGGACAAGATCTCTTCTAATCCACATCAATACACCAGTACATTCTTAATAATTCACATAAAACAAATCTCTATGGATTATCAAGGAGATTTCAGTTTTTAAGCCAATGAGCATTACAAGATATACAAAGTTTAAGCCAAGTTGAGACTTTCTCATACATTAAATCTATGAAAGACAGATATTCTAATGTTGAACTTTTTGAGTGTTGACAAAGTTTGATGCCATGCAGAGAGCCCTGAAAATTTTGATGCCATGCATGGCACCTTGAAGAGTTTGGTGCCATGTGGGCCAGCCCGAAGAGTTTGGTGCCATGTGGGCCAGCCCGAAGAGTTTGGTGCCATGTGGGCCAGCCCGAAGAGTTTGGTGCCATGTGGGCCAGCCCGAAGAGTTTGGTGCCATGTGGGCCAGCCCGAAGAGTTTGGTGCCATGTGGGCCAGCCCGAAGAGTTTGGTGCCATGTGGGCCAACCCGAAGAGTTTGGTGCCATGTGGGCCAACCCGAAGAGTTTGGTGCCATGTGGGCCAACCCAAAGAGTTTGGTGCCATGTGGGCCAACCCAAAGAGTTTGGTGCCATGTGAGCCATTTTCTATGTCAAATCATCAAGGGTCTGACCATGACCAACACAACTTTTTTAAAAATTTGGTATGCTTATATAGTTTCATGATAGAAATAGAATGGTATCTATTTCACATCAGTGAATTTTGGAAAATAGTCACAAAGTTTAAATATCAATATCTTGGTTGTTTTTTCACCTACAACGCTAAATCATATACCATTTTAAAGAACTTGGATAGATCTAAAAGGTGATCTATTTACTCTTTTGTTTAAAGGTCAAATAAGATAATTTGACCTTTAACCTTTGACCTTTAATTTCTCAAAAAATGTATCTTTAATTTTTTTTAAAAATTTGACAACAAATTGTCTTCTTTATGGCAAGATATGTATAAAATTTTGTGGTGGATTTTTGATTGTGGCCTGAGTTATGAGGGGGTTACTGAGTTGGGCCAAATTCAAAATGGCAGATTTTGGTATTTGCCACTATATGTTAACATTTTCATATCTTCCAATATGGTCAAGTTGTATATCTTTAGACAGCTCTTTGAATGCTGATTAATATTCACATAAGAACTATGATCATAAAAGCAATAGAATTTGTGTTGTTTGTGGTTAAATGCTGACCAATTCAGCAGAAAATAAACAATCTTATTTTGGGTTTTGTTTACATTTTTATTATATAACAAATAGATTTTTATATGAAAATGTGACATAATGAAAATAATTATTTGAAAAGTGTCATTAATTAAGATAACATAAAATAATATGAAAATATGCAACAAATGATGTTAATGGTTAACAAACTTTTGTTGACATGGTATATACTAAATACACAAAACAATCAAATTTTCAGGGTTTTTTTAATTATATTTAGAAAAATGAGTTTTTTTTTTTTTTGGGGGGGGGTATCAATTTGTGCAACAATAAAGCTGACATTGGTATTGATGCTGAGTGGCACCTTTTTGCTGCATCTCATGGGAAATGACCATGTGATGTGTTAGGTGGCACTATTAAGAGATTAGCAGCAAAAGCAAGCTTGCAGTGACTCTATAATCAACATATAATGGCACCAAGACAGTTGTTTGATTATGCTAGAAAAACCATTTCAGGCATAAATATTTTATATTCTTGTACAAATGAATGGACAGATGAAGCAGAAATCTTAGCAAATGATTAAAAAATGCCTCAACAATTAAAGGAATCCAAAAACTACATAGTTTTATTCCTGTGTCTCAGGAAGAGGTAGAAGTAAAAACAGTGTTAACTTGGGATGAAAGAAAAATAGTTAAAATTATAAAACAGGACAATATAGAGTTTGAAAACATTACGGGATGTGTTACAGCAATCTGTGACAGGAGAGAGAAGTAGAAAAACACTGCACTATTATTAAACTTTACTTAATTTTCAAATGTTTTATAATGCTTATATGCTATGTACTCAGATCCTCGTAATCAAAAAGTGTTAAGTTAAAAATGAGTTTGCATTATTGAAATCATCACACGTATAGCATGCACGTGTTTTGTGAATATTTAAAAAAAGAAAAAAATACTTGAAATACCAATTTGAATTCCACAGAGACCTTCATGATTAAAATGTAATCTTTGGTTACAATTTTTAAGTTTGTTGTTGTAAACAATTATTATTGTTCTGAATGCATTATCCCTTAAAGTATGCTGTTTAAAAATAAGCCTCTACCAATCTACAGTTTCATTTAAAAATTAGTTACATTTGATTCTGTGTATTAAAAAGAAAAATAATAATGAAAAAAAAAAAAAAAAACTTTAAAAATAGCAAATTGTTTGAGTTATGGGAGGAAACTTAAAAAAACATTGCACTTAAGAATTTGTAACTGTGTTTACCTAAAGAAGGTTGCTCTTTTTTTTTTTTTTTTCTTGTAATATTTTTTCTTATCTCGGTTAAAAGCTTTGAGTGAAATGAAAAGGAAATATTTTATTTAATGTCAGACATTGGCATTTTCTGTAATGAAACAAATGAAGAGAAAACAAAAGTTAAATTTCTCCTTTTCTTGGAGATGACTCTGCTCCCCATGCCCACATTTGATGCAAGTAAGTAAAAAATGTCTGATCAGTTTCTGTAGGTGGAAACAAATTCCTTCATTGTTCATGGCAGTCTGCTGATATGTGTGATGATGATCTCACAAGAGTTAATAACTTACACAAAAGATGCCCTTCCATTCTTCAAGTTGATATTTGTGCTACATGGATATTTTTGCAGTTCTAAGGAAAATCTTTTGCTCTCATAAAAAAAATATTCTCTTTGTTTTCATTATCAGCCTCACTTTTCTATTTTTTTTTTATTTTTTTTTATTAATGGAACCTCTCCAGCTTGAACTCAGACATAAATCAGAAAGGCCTTTTTTATTCAAATGTTTGCATTGCCTAACATCAAGTACATACAATTGAACAATCAGGATAGAATGTTTAGTGGCAACAGATAAGTTCCAAAAGGTGCACTGCTTTGGAAGAAAGAGCAAATTACAATGAGCAGCTCACATTTTCTAGGCAAAAACTTTTCATTCTGTTGATATCTTTATACTTGAATTGTTTTTGCAATGGAGTTCATTTATTGCAAAGCATGTTAAAGAAAATGTAAACATAATAAAAATAAAAAAAATAAAGGGTTCAGTTCAACATTCCAACCACCTGAAGAAGGCTGGAGTGTCGAAACATTGTAATAAATATGGCGACAAAGATGAGGACAATAGTCTGAATAATGTAAATAGTGTACATAATACCTCATCTCAGAAATATAGACAGATAATAAAAATAAACCTTGTTTAAAAATGCTTACTTGGAGTAGATGATTGGACCTCATCAAGGTTGACTATACTTTTAGCTGTACTGTAAAAGTAGTAATGGGAGAGTGATTTTCCCAAATGTTCATTTACTTGCTCTCTTTTCTATTGCTATGCCTGTAATGGAGATATTTTATTTTGTTATTTTTTATTATTATTATACAATACAAAGCTCAGTTCAAGGTTACTGAGTGAGGTTGTAAAGGAGAGAAAAAGAGGAAGTCAAAAGTACATATAAGAATATGTAGGATAGATATTTGTGGGACCTGGACTTGAAGAGATCAAGATTGTAGTTATGAAGGATGCATCCTCTTGGGAGTTTGTTCCACAAAGTAACAGTTCTGGGGGAGAAGATCTTTGATTGGAACTTGCTCCTTATGAAGGGAACACAAAGGAAATGGGGATGGTTTGCTACCGTGAACATGGCATAGTAGCTCTTTGAATTATATTGTGATTATCAACCCCCACCCCCTATAACACTTCTCTGAAAATGGCTAGCTTAATTCTAAAATAGCACTCAGTTCGTGAGCAAAAGTTTCAAGTTTGTGTATGTGCAGGAACTCTGAAATCAATATTTCAAAGATGATTAAAGAATATTCATTGAATTTTCTACCATATGAAAAAGAAAATGTATTGTACAAATATAACTTTATAATTTTATTTAAAATGTTAAACTTCTTTCTAAGATATTTAGTGCTTTGTATGTGACCCTCATAAACACCAACCCTATAAAAAATTTAAAATTATTTCTCAGCTACCATATGTGTAGCAAATTGGATTTCTGAGTTTCTTTGGAATGAATGTAAAATGAATAGCTGACATTCAAAATCATCTTACTTATTTAGTTTGCCAGTACTTTAACCACTATGCCACCTCACACCTTCACTAGAAATATATATTGCTCAAATAGCTGTATTTTATTTACTAATTTTTAAAAATTTCATCTATTACTTTTTTGTTTTTTCTTCAATAGGAGTAAATAGGTTTACTTATCACCTGGTTTACACTTCTTCCTCATCTTTTAAACAGGTGTAGAGGTTTATCCCTTGTTTTCTGTTTAGGATTGGGTTCCTGGTTCCTTCTAAAGTTTTCTCATTTTCTTTCATCCTCAGTAACCCATTTCATGTTAGTGGCATTATTGCCTTCCCTGGGGTGAAATGATTAAAAAAAAAATATTATTTATGAAATGAAGGATTGTGTTTTTGAAAGAAGGTTAAATGTTTCTGTTGATTTAAACATTCAAATTGCTTCTAATTGAATTTGTTAGTTATCTATTAATAATTATGTATCCCATCAACATTTAATATTAGTTTTTTTTTCTTCTTCTTCCCAATTAAAATATTGCATTAGCATCTATGCCATTTGTTCTAACAAAAAAAAAAAAATAAATGAAAGTGAGAAATGCCCCTATTCACTTTGTCAGTCTTAACAACTAATGTCATTAATTTTCTTGCACCTTAAGACCTAAACAGGTTGTGTTAAGACTTTCTTTTATGCTGATTAAATTTTTTCATCATTGATATATAAATACTAGCTTTCAATTATATCTTTCTGTACATAGATGATACCAAACTCAATTTATTTTAAGAGAGTTATATTCAAACTTCCATTAATTTCTCTGATATTTAACTTCTTGCTACAAACAACCACTATGTAGAAGATTATCATTGTTGTATTAAGTTTAAAAAAAAAAAAAAAAGGGCAATTTGGAGCTAGTAACTATGTCTGAGGCATGGTGGAGTAATGGATAGCGGCTTGGATTGAGGAATCGGAGAGCCAAATTTGAATAAGTCAAATTCATTACAGTCACTTACGTGCTAATACCCTTGGGAAAGGTATAGATCCTCTTCTTCTCCCTCCAGCTATAGGTAAATAGCAGGACAGACCAGGTTCTATACCGCAGAAAGAAATGGCAACCTACTGCGGGGAAAAAATCTGCCTCGTCAGTCATGTATTGAAAAATACATGATCGCCTAAGTGTGTCTCATGCATGGCACATAACTGAACTGAACTATATCTAAATTTCTTAAATGAAATATTGTGATCATTTTTTTTTTTTTTTTTTTTTACTAATTTTTGCTCTGATTTTATCCTTTTTTTTATTACAGCATTAACATTTTTTAAATTCTTTTTTTATTATTTTATTCTCTGGTATAAGCAGCAGAGAATGGTAGTAAAGAATATTCCCTAACAAGATTGGAACTCAAACCTATTATCCTTGAAGGCCTATCAAAGTGAGAATCTAATTTGGACATTTTTGACCTGCATTTGTCAAGTGTTCCATATATTCTTGTAAATATTTTTCTTTCTCCTCCCACCAAATTTTGCCATGCATATAGAATACATTTTTTTTTTCTTAAAACAATATTTCATTTATATGACAGTCTAAAAAGGAAATAATATATTTGTATGATTTCAATAGTATCAATTTTTATTCTAATCCTTTATTACTCTCATTATTATAATAACCAGGCTGCAGGTAAACTGTCTTTCACTCTCCCCAAATGTAGTCCCTCCTCCTCAATTCCATCTTACCATTTCCTGCCATAAAGTACCACTAGCCCTCCTGATTCCTTGGCTTATGCACCCCAAACTTAGTAGGATGAAAATCAATAATGCCTTCTCAATTTGTTCTTTCTCTGCTGTCATTATATTGTCAGATGTTGCTCATCTCACAACATTTTTTTCCCAAGCTATCATTGGCTTGGCCACCTAGAGTGTTTTAATAAAGTCTTTTTTCCCTCCCATTCTGCAGTCACTTTGCTTATTTATGAACTAAAATATCAAATAAATAAATTCTGAAGTGATTCATTTAGTGAGGACAGTTGTTGGCTGAGATTTCAGCTTTAAAAGTTCTAAACAGTTTAAGAAATCTTCTGTGTTTTGTGCCTTAATTTGGGCTTTTGTCAGATTTTTACATGCAATTTTGCCAATTCACCTACTGCAAGTATCTAGAAGATATTGGCTTTCTACTTTAAACTTGGATGACACATATTCTTATTCAATGTTTTCAGTAATCCACTCCATTTGTGCAATTGTTAGCTGTACATTAGTGTAAACATCTACGTTAATATACTTGCTTTGATAATAACAGAGCATTCCCATATCTTGTTCATAATTTGCTCAGTTAGTTGATAAAGAGAAACTGATGTTCAATACTTCATGATTCAATGTTTGAGAAAATTTGGGAAAATCTCTTCCCTTTAAATCGTTAATTTATGAGTGGTATGTAACTTAATATATAAGTTAACCCTGAAAAGGCTTAAAAGTTAAATCCTTTGTTTAGATACTTTCCACTTTAAAATGACAGCAGGCCATCTCTTGATGGGATATATGTTATAAAGTTTACATTTTGTTTGTTTCATGTGCTAATTGGTTTACCCAGTTCCTCATGAAGATGATTTTTTTGAAAATGCAATGTTCCTTCATTATATAAATAATCATGAATCTACAGATTTCTTTTATTTGTCATCTGCAAACTGCTATGGCATCTTGGGGAAAAATAGTTGTTTTCAATTCATTATTATGGTATTACAGTATTTGAATCCAGATTAGTACTTCTCCAAGATCCATAATCTACAACTGGGGCAAGAAGCACTGTATTCGTGCCTTTTTCAAGGGAAACAGTGCAAAAATGAAACAATAAACCAGGCTAGAATTGAACTTATTTACTGATTCCTCTTCCAGTATTGATAAATGTTACACCACCAACACATGGAATCGAGTTGAGGTTAGTAATCATGACGTTATGAGAGTATATTTGTATAAAGTGTAGTGATTAAAAATAGAACACATCTTTATGGATTTTATGTTATTAGTTTACTTGTACTATGAAAGAATGATGGCATATTTAAATTTTTTTTAAGTGCATTGGTGGTGTAATCAAGGATTTTTCTCTGTACAACTTTATTGAAAGAAATTTTAAATCGTTAAAAGTAAAATTATCTAAAATAAATTAAAAAGCAATGTATTAATCCTCTGATCTCCCTTATTTACTAACGAAATCTATCATTAAGGTTGTTAGTGTGAGGTATGTTTGCTTATTGGCATGGAGTAATGTCTCTTGTTGATGTATCAGTATCTTAAATTAGAGAGATATGAAAGCATATTTGTGTTTTAAGTTATAGAATAGATTACACACACACACACACACATACATATATATATATATACATACATACATGCATACATACACACACACACATATATATATATATATATGAAAAATTGAATTTTACAACCTCTCTCTCCAAAAATACACACACACACGGGTAATACAAAGCCTCACAAATTATCACTTATAAGAAATGATTTTATCATGCATCTAGTGTAGCATGTAAGCCCCCCCCTTTTTGGGGTGGGGAGAGACCAAATTACAATAGACTAACCTTTTTTCCTCTATCTCTTTATCCCAACTTCTAGTTAAATAAGTTAAAAAAGTAAAAGAGAATGATAAAAGTATCGTTAGTAACACTATACTCATTGCACAAATGCACACAGCCATAAACAAGCAACAGCTAAACATCTTATAAATGTAAATAATGGAAAAGATGCATATTTGCGATGTTTGTATTTTATAATTTGATACTGATATATGAATATTACATGCATTGGATACAGTTAAGTACAACATCAGTTTTATCAAAATCATGTTTATTTTAAATACAGCTGTACTTTTTGACTACAGTAAATGGATATATAGTGTAGTCAATGGTGTAACCAGGGCCAGCAGTACATACACTAATTTTATATCTTGTGTGTGATGCGACCCCCTTAAAATTAGCTTCAAAATATGTTTCGTATGATACACAAATATATATGGTATGTATCTGAGCAGATATGAGTTTTTGAGGGAAAAAAAATCTGATTATAGATAATGTTCTTAAAAAGTGAAAATAGAACTTTACTTACTGTGAGGTTCTTCATGGCTGAGTTGTAAAGCATGCTGTATCAAATGCCAATTTTGGTTTCACCTACAAAGGATGATGCAAGTTCAATCCCTGTTGGAGAACACATTTTCTTTAAGATTTCTCAAATACACAGGCCAATAGATAATTATAATACACACTATTTAATAAATAAAAATGGAGCATCTATTTCAAATATGTAGTGTCCATTTGAAGTAATAAATATGCCAGATTAAAAGTAAGATTATCATGTCATTTATATACACATACATATATGTCTGCATGTATATTGGTTATAAACTGTAATTTTCAAAAAAATGCAAAGATTTCTTTATATTTGTCATTGAATTTACAAATCTTATAACATATTGATTATGAATATTAGCATTTACTTGTTTTCTGAAGGTGCTGTACAAAGATGCATGAAACAAAAAAAATAATTGTTGTAGATTTTACTTTCTTTCATTGTAAAGGTTTATCATTTAATCAGTTTATGTATATGGCTGACTCTCAGATTTTTGGGTTTTGAATATATTTCTTGTTAGATACAAATTTTGTATATGAAGTTTATTGATTTTATTATTATTATTATTATTATTTAAAGATTTTTTTTTTTTTATAAAAAACTCCAAATTTTAAAATGGCTTTGATAAAATTACTACAGAAAATTTTGTCTGCCATTATTTAGTTTTAATGAATGATGACTAAGTTTATAAGTCAGCTTTTGTCTTTCTTCAAATACTCTGAACTGATTACTATGAAGTATTTGCTCTAAATCATGTTTCTTTATTAACAAAATAATTCTGCCTGCAAATATAAACCCACCTATTATTTTATTCTTGAATCTCTGTATTTGTCTCTTCCTTTCTCTTATCTTTTTCTTTCACACAGATGGGTTTTCAATATTGTTGTTGTTGAATAGCCACTGCTGTGTGTATTTTTTTTTATTTGTTCATGTTATGGTTATATTTTTTTTTATTTTACATCTTAATTATCTTGTCTTTTTTCTTATTATATTCCCTTTTTTCCATCTTTGTTCTTAGCTGTCTGCTTCTCTGTGCTGATGTTTTTTGTTCACCTGCTTTTTTTTTCCAATCTTCTTTCACTTTAAGAAGTTAATATAAAAGAATATTGCAGTTTCAATTGCAACATATGGTAAAAATAAACTTACCAGATTTTCTCAGCTTGTGCCCAACCTCTTAACCAAATGATCATATCAAATAGAAGAAAAAAGCAATAAAGGATTGAAGAACTGCAAATTAGATTTGTTTCTTCAAGGAATTATTTTTGCCTTTTTAATAAATGATTGCTTGTTTTTCAGTTCATATTTACTAATTCAATCAATAACATTCATTAATATGCATACTTAAAATATTTTTATTCTTTAATATGTGTTGCCTGCAGTGAAGAATATTATTAAAAATTGGGGCTTTATTATTCAAAATTTAATTTCGTTCTTTGATGGTGAGCAACTTGAAGATTGTTTTTGAATGTGTATATTTGGTTATGGATGTGTATATATTATATAATGTATACACAACAGCCTGTAGAAATCATTCAGATTTTATCTGCTAGAAGATAGTTGACTGACTTTTAAAAAGGGTTCAACTCAATTGAAATATTTCTAGAGCTCAGTTTTTCAACATCATTCAATAAATACAGGAAAGTTGCCTTTCAGAACAGTTTTAAGTAATTGAAAAAATAAACCATTGTTTTCAATAGTTTCAATAATAAACATGTTTGGAAATGAAATTCATGAAAAACTGAATAAGTTTTGTATATTTCTTTAAAATCAATTAATATCAATTGTTTTAAAGTATTCAGGATTTGAACTGATTCAATTTACGATTTAAATTTTTTTTTTTTTTTTGGATCTCTTCACATCAACATAGGTAACGTGGAAGAGAGGTCTTTGTTTACTATATTTTCTGAAGATAGAGTTGATCTTTATATATATATATATATATATATATATATATATATATATATATATATATTCCAAGAATTTACAACTGACAAATTTGGAACTTTATACCAACAAAAACCAGTGTCTAAAGGTTTTTTTTTTCCATTGACACTGCTATTATTTTAACAAACTTCACTCTTTGGAAATGTTTATTGTCTTGAAAAGCAATTTATTAGAATTGTGATAAAACCTAAACATATGATGAAAGTGAATTTATATATTTTTTTTTCTTGAAAGTTTACAACAAAAATCATTATTTATTTATTAGATTGTTTATCAGAATAATATTTCATATTTTATATTTACAACATTCTAAAAAGTAATTTACTAAATTATTAACATATGTGAACCAAATATAAGGAAATCCTTATTATTTGATAAAATTTGAATCGATTGGTAATTAGCTAATGTTTTGCCAACCATTCCAATAAAGAATATAATAAATAATGTAGATTTAACAATCTAATAGTGTTTGTTATTTTTGTTTTCAATTCTCAAGAACAAAGAAAATGTATAAATTTACCTTCAGATGTTTAAGTTTTATTAGAATTCTAATCATCATTTTTTAAAACAAATATTGGCAAAGAGTGAAGATAGTTAAAATAATAGCAGTGTCAATAGAAAAACCTTCCATTTGATAATCCATTTCTTTGCAGACATGAAGGTCCAAGTTTGCCGTACAACCTTTATTTATTATATCATTTGATTATTCTTCTAAACACTGGTTTAAAACTTTCAAGATTTTTGCAAAGATGAAATAAGTGAAAAGCTATGGATTTGTTAGTTTTCTCTAACAAAATTTGATTTATATTTTACTTACATTCGTACAATGCAACATTTAATACATATATCAAATTTACTTTTTTGGGGTTGGGGTGTGGTTGTATTCAAATTTTTGAGCATTTATTATATACCTTAATATAATCAATTAATAATTATACACTGATTAGCTAGTGTTCTCATTTTAGTTGTTAAAGCTAGATGATACAGTGGCTGAAACTTTGCTAATTGTTGCATTTTTTGTTGACTCTAGCTTCAATTCTTCAAATCCCAATCATAGACTGCATTAACAACAGATAATTTTCTTTTTATCTTGCTTTATTTTTGAGGGATAGTAGTAACAGTATTGTTTTGAGAAGGAAGCAAGAGAGACAAAAAGGATGCATGTTAATTGATTGGCCAAAATCTCATTGCCACATACTGGCTTGCCACAAAAAGGAACCAAGATGCCAATGAGTTACTGTGACACTTCTATTTCTTGCAGCTATCTGTGTGTCTTCAAGCCTTTTTTTTTCTATACCAAAACTTAAACAAAGACTTAAACAAATCACTGTCAAAATTTCATGCTCACAGATTTCAAACCACCCCAACTCATTTCAGTGTTATCAGACTTCTGACCAGTAGTTTGCCATTCTGGGCCAACTTATGCATTCTGCAACAAAATATAACAACTAAAATAAGAACACTCGTCCAAGTAAATCATGTTATAATAATTTCCCATTTCAAAATTCAGATAGTAATTATTTTATTTCTGTTGGTAAAATAGTAATTTTTTTTATGTTATAATTCTAAGAGTTAGTCTGAGACAAGTCTTTTTGTGTTCTGGTTTGTATATACCAGTAAGAATAGTCAAACATTGCCTATGGATTTTTATTTTTAAATATAGGCAATCATACCTCACTATGCATTTCTCTGTGAATTGCAATGAATTTTTGGGAGAGATAATATAATGGTTTTCTGTCGTATTCTCCAGTTTTGAATTCAGAGTTGTTCCTGACTTGCCGCCAGCCAAAGTTATAGAGAGCCCAGTCTATACTGCTATTTAACCAATAGCTGGGCAGAGAAGAAATGGATTCATGCCTTTCCAAAGTGCATTTGTGCAAAGTGAATGCAACACACTAAGCTGGAGCTTGAACTTAGTTCACTATTTTCAGTTTCTATGCAAATAATCTTTATGGTATCCCACTGAGTTCAATATGTGTGTAGACCGGTAATGGTGGATCAAGCTTTCACAAATGTGCTTGGAGAAACAATAACTTCAGAAACAAAACAAAAAAAAAATATTCTAAAATCCTATCATGCTGCTTACTCTCTAATATGAAGCTGAATCCTGGATCATATATACCCACCTGAAAAGTGTTATTCAGCATTGACTTCATATCATTCTAAATGTTCACCAGAGTAATTAATTAATAACAATAAATTAGCCTGAGCCATGTAGTGTGGACAGAAAAGTTTTCCAAGGAACCTACTGTTCAGTAAACTGGTTTCTCAAAAGAGGTGCAACATTAAAGGTATAAATCATTCTTTAAAAGAGCCCTCACTACTAATGGACAACTGACACTGCTAAAAGAGATGCTTGGGTACACAAGAGTTACTAGTCAACCTCACTTTCTGAAACTAGCTGCAGAGCGAGAACAATAGAAAAAAAGTGATGCTGAAAAACCAAAACTTCTTCTGGTTGCCTGACCTTCTCCAGTAGCCATTGCAGGAAAAAAAAAAAAAACTGCCTCTTCTGCATGGGTGTCACTAGCTGCTAGAATACCTGCAGTAAATGTAGAAAACCCTTCTAAATCTTTGTTCATGAAGCACTACCAATACTCCTTAAATATCACATAAAATAAAGGCATAGCCATTTTGCAGCATTCTGAGTATTAGAAGATGTAGATATTTGTACTAGATTGGTTGCATTATTATACAGTTGAGATGGCTAGATGTAGCCATAAATTCTATGATATCAGTTCTTTCTCTTACACTCCTCACTTGTAGAACTCTCTTCCAGCTTTCCAGTCAAATCTGATCTTCAAAAATTTAAATGCAATGTCAATCTTTATCTTCTGTTTTCATAATTCTTGTTCTTTTATTGTTCTCTCTTCTTGATAATATTTTCTTTTTCTCATATTCTTTCACACTTAGTAAGCCTTTGCATCTTAGTGGCTTTATTGCCTAGCCTAGGGTGAAATGATTTTTTTTTTTTAAAAGAAAAGATATTTGCTGAAATTGTAACACAAATATAACAGTATTTAAAATTTCCATCATCTGATAAATGTATTGTTTTGCTATCAAATTTGAAAACAATCTCATACCTTGTTATTTTTTAGAAAAAAATATAACTGTGTTTGCCTCAAAGCCTCATTAGATTACTTCTTTTTTTTATTTTTAACTAGTAACCATTTCCACTTCAAAATGTATGAAAAGTTGAAACAAAACAAAAAAAATTATATTTATTGCAAAAATCCACTTTTTCCTCATTTATAAACTATCATTATTTTTTACTACTTTTATTTTTATTGCTTTTTCTCACACTGCTCAGGTTGTTTGTATATTAGACTACTGTTAAAGAAGCAGCATAGATTAGAAATTTAAAAACTAATCAAAGACTAATATTTTATTCAAGAAATCCAGGCAATTTACAAATATTACATCTACTACTGAATGATAGATAATAACATTACAGTGTACTGGGCTTGTATTCTCTTATTAAGTACTAGCTGTTTATCTAACTTGTAAGATTTATAAAACAGGTTAAAAATCATTATTTATATACAGACTACTATCCGCATGTTTGTTGTTGTTATCATAACATTTCAATCCTTGTATCTTCCAGCTTCATCAAGTGTATGTTGATTCCTTGAGGGAATTTCAAAGTGAACCCTTTATTTAATCCATGGGACTAGATTGTTTGTATTCCACTGTCCATGTCTAGGGATATCTCATCTAGTTCTTATTTAGTATTGCTCGGTTATTGCTTGCCCTGTTTAAAAATCTTCACTTGTATATATTAAAGACTATAACAAGAAAACACTACAGAAGACCAACATCATCCAAAATGACTGTCCTCAGAAATAATCAAAGACACCACACAGAGAATGATGTCCTTCATTGCATGTTATGCAGCAGTTATATAGCAACTACTGCAAAAGATGTCCAACATTGCCACATCTGTGCAAGACGATGTAAGACCCTGGCAGGACTAAAAAGCCACATCTGCACTGTCCATGTTTGAAGATAGATCAAGCCATGGCATTGCTCAATATGAAGTTGCTGCCATCACACACACACACATGAAACCAAGCAGCAACAGTCTGTCTCAGGTTTGAATGCAATCTTCAGGCCTGAAAATTGCATTCAAGCATGAAACACTGTCACTGCATGATTCTGACCTCAGCATCTGCTTTTATATTTACATATGCTCTGTTTCTGATATTAAGCACTCTTACTCATAAATATAGGATACCTTGAAACTATCTTTTTTATCATGATAGTTTAGCAAATTCTGGAAACAGGAAGAAAATAATTATGGTTATATTTTAGCACATTTGAACTTGATAATTTGCTTGGTTGATTGATTTTGTTTAGCGGCATATCAACCTCTATGGCAGGGGTTCTCAAACTTGCTTGCCCCATCCACCCATTTCACAATTTGTCAGAATGCCATTACCCCCTCCTTTTCAAAGTGACAGGCCTGATAGGCCAAATTCTATAATTGCTCCCCACCCGACACTTACTGTGGTCACAACTCACCCCTTGAGGTTGATTTCACCCCTGTTGAGAAACCCTGCTCTATGGGTTATTTAATGCTGAAATCTAAATATTTTGAACACAATCTTATGGTTCCAACTAAATATATATTGAACTTAATTGTATACATTCAACTACAGATAAAATGTATTAATGGTCATTTTGCTATAAAATGTGTGGCTGATAATGCTACTATAAATAAGTATTGTTGCTCATTTTTTTATATAAAAATACATTGCTAGTATTTTTACTATGGCAATGTATTTTTATACTTTCCTAGTGGTTTGAGTTTTGTTTGGGGGTTCACTGTTAGCCCATAGCTAGAACCCTAACTGGTACTACCACCCTAGGAACAACAGCAATTAAGAGGTGGTTCCATGCTCCTTAAAACCTTCAATCTCCTGGTTAGTGGCCTTGCTGCTAGATGTAGTTTATTGTCATATCCAGGACAACTGATAATTTAGAATATTTAAGACATTTTCTACTGTCCACTTAATATACACAACTCCACCACACTATTATTTGTTTTCATTTTTTTCTGTAATAAGAAACTAAATAATTTTGCTTGTATGGGCAATAAATTTAATGAAACACCAAACTTTTTGTCCAAAATTTTATTTTCATTAGTTTCAACACTCATTCAGTATATTATGCATTGAAATTCAAAAAGAAAGGGATTATCAATGTTCAGGAATTAAAGTAAGTGTTATTGACAGAATAGGACTATTGTTTGTATAATTTTTTAAAATTATATTTCTCTGAACAAGAGAGAATCTTAAATGTCAATAACCCCCCTGCTGTGTTTATTAGATTTCAATTTAAGAGTATCCGTCATGTTTTTCCATCATCAGAGGATCTTGAAGAAGAAAATTCTGAGATCAAAGGGTTGACGTGACTCATTCTATAAATCTGCTTATCTTGCTAGATAATCAAATGGTAGTTGATATTTCTTGTCTATATGTTGTTCCAACTTCAAATTTCCATATATTTCCGCTCAGGTTGCAATGATTTTGACAGAGAAAAAATACACCTGTGAGTTTAGTTCTTACTGTTTGCAATAATCTGACACTTGTGGAGCTGAAATGTTGAGTCTTTTTGCAGCCTGCCATTGTTTTCTAAGAGCCATTCATAGACAGAACAGCTTAATATGCTGGTGAGAGAGGGTCGTCAGTTTAGACAATAGACCCATTTACTATATGAATTTGAAGACATAAAATCAATAGGTAATTTTCTGTGCCGTTATGATACTGCTGCTGGAATTACTGCTGGGTAAATGTATTTAGTTCTTTGTTTCTCAGCTTCTTTCTCTTTCCTTTGTTGTTATGCTATGTTTTGTCTTGTTTCTTATCTACTTTGAAGACACTTTCTTTTTCTCTTCTTGAAAGAAGCACAAAATCTATTTTTATTAGTAAATATTATTGCTTCTTTGTAAATATACAATGGATAGATTTAGCCTTGTATCTGTTTGGATTGTAAAATTATGACTTCTGTTCTGTTCATTTCTAAGTTACACAGGAAAAGATAACTAAACCTAATAGTTCTTTTGTTTTAGCCTTTTGTACAAAATTAGCATTAATTCTTACATTCATTTTCTTGTCTATTTTTTATCTTGTGGAATTTTTTTACATTGAATTCCTTATTTAATTGTCAGTAAAACTTATTAATTTCAGTTAACAGAGTTCTAATGTCTGTTTATAATACTTTTGTTTGCCTGTTAGAAAAAAACAATTGACTTCTTTAAGAATTTGGATATTTAAAAGTGAGCTATTATTTTTTATCACTTTCCCAAGAGTAATTTTTTGTCTTTCTTTGGCCTACATCACTTAGCTCAACCTTTTTCTATCTGAATTTCTAAAATGAAGAGTTATCATTATTTACACTTAGACTATGGTCCTTATCTTTGTTGTTATTGTTATCACAATGTTTCAACTGTTGTGCCCTCCAGCCTTCATCAGATGCCTGTCAATCTGGGTAATTTTGAACTGAACTCTTTATTTAATCTACAGAAGTAGATTCTACTGTTGTATCATGCTGACTGGGATATCCTGTCTAGTTCTTTTTTAGCACTGCTGAAATGTTGTAACAGCAACACAAATGAAGACAATAGTCCAAGTGTAAATAATATAAATTACCTCAATCAGTCTTGAATTTTAGAGCTACTTAAAAATTTAAAACTTTTTGGGGAATTACTAACAGCTTTTCACTTATATTAGCATATCCCCCCTCAACCAAATGATTACTTACAAAACAGTAGTAGTTGCCAAGCATAGTGCATAGAGGTGTTGTATGTAAGTAATGATGCAGGTGCATTCATACTGCATCAGACTATGCATCTTTACACAGTTACCATTTGGTAAGCACCTTTTCACACCTCTTGAAACTTGCTTCTAATTTTGAATTTCTTTTTCATTAATACATATCACTGAATAAAATTTTTATTTTTCTAATGATAATTTGGTACTGCTAAAGCAGTACTAAATTATTGTGTGTCCTACCAATCAGTTCCTGCTTTAGTATGTATCCTACATTATTAAGGCATTGTCCAGACTTTTTTCTCTTTGTTAAAAGACATTCAGAATGTTTTTATTTAAAGGATTCAAATATCTTGTTTTAAGATTTTTTAGTCAAATTTCTTATTTTATAATTTTTTTCTTATTTTAAATTTTATAATACAACAATAAATGGCATCCCTCCTTTCATCTATGCTTTTCCCCTTACATTATATAATGTGGGATACAGATGTGGTAGAATACACTGAACAGTAGGACACATGCAAAAGTGGCACCAATAATTCTTTGCTCAATCTGCTTTGTCTTCCATCAGTCTGGTCTTTAAAGAATATCATTTTGTCTAAAAAGTTTAAGTAAAGACCTTGTCACTTGTATTGTCAAGGTTCTTTTGTCTCAAGTTCCAATTATATACAGTGATTTACAATTTCTTGGCTTTCTATCAGAACATTTAGAAAGTCTCCACAAGATATATAATGTTATATATATATTATTTTTTAAAACTTATAATACTGTGTGTTGCATTAGGCTATCTGCTTCATTAAGTATTTACCTAGTGCCATTGTTGAAACAGTTGTATTTAAGAATATTGACTACTCACCATGAAATGTGTATTGGACATTTCACTACCAGCTTTCACCTAACTTTTATCTGATTTTTCTTCCTTTCATTGGTCAAGCAGGAAATAATGTATTTTGTGCTCAAGTTGTGGTATGATGGTTACTGCTACATGACTTACAAGCTGTTGATGTGATAAAGAATCAGCATACTTATTTCTCACTCTCTCTCATATTGGCTACTTCTCTCTCATATTGACTATTTCTTTCCTTCTATCTCTTATATATAGAAATCTGTTCTTTGTTTTTTCTCCTTTGTCACCACTTGGACAGTGCACAATTCCTCTGCAGTGTTTGGGTAAAATGTTTGTTGTTTATGAATCAAGAATAGACGGCAAGAAATACTTGCTACTATAATAGCTGGCCACTCGTATCCAATGACAGTCAACCATTCCCTCATGCAGACACCTGCTCAGGCACATTTGTATTTGGTCAACATCCATAGAGACCACCTGTGGTTTATACTGCAACTATACTGAACAGATTTTAGTTACAAGACTGGATGATAGCACCTGTTAGGGTCCTTGATATAGGCAAATAATGAACCCCCGAAGCAAAAACAAACCACAATGCAAGTGTAGAAGTACATTTTTGTAGTGAGAATACCAGCAATATATTTTTGTATAAAGAGATTACCAACAATACATATTCATGGTGAAGTTGCCAGTGATGCATATTTATAGTAAAGTTACCAACAGTACATATTTATAGTACTACCAAACAACCAACATGAAAGAATTCTTTCATAGCATTAATCCATATAATATCCTACAATTTCTTAAAGAAATCAAACTGTATTCCAAAATAAAACTTCAACAGAGCTACAACATAAAACACATACATATCACCGCCTCTAGTAATTACATCTATACAAACATGTATATGCACAAAAGCCAAGTATCATCTACCATGTATTCAACTGTGAAAGCAGAATAACTTATATCATATTTTTTATTACTTCAAAACTCCCAAGAAAATTAGATTTCGGCATTAAATGACCCATAAGGAGTTGATATGATGTTAAACAAGCAAATCAACAAATTCCCAAATACTTTCTCAATGATTTCTCTTTTATTGGATATTCCATTAAATACAAGCAGTTAAAGTTTTGGTGGCAGTATTATTACCATAATCAATAACATTATTATCATCATTTTTTTTTTTTTTTTTTTTTTTAAGAAAAACTAGAAAGGAATTTTTTTTTATTTTTTATCCAAGACTTTCTCACCAAAGTAATAGTTCCAGAGATTTTAAAATATCTTTTACTTATTTTACTATAGCATGTGTTTGTTTATATTTTCTTTTCAAACAATTTTCAATGTTTGATTATTCACTTGTCACTGTCTATGTCTTTTATGTTGACAAGTTGGAATTGAGAGATGTGCGGACAAAACAAAAAAGTGTTCACATACTATCTTCCTTTCCAACCAGCACTGCCACTGCTCCTCTGTTCATCCCCCATCTCTCTCTCTCTCTCTCTCATTCCCTGGAAGATTACTTTGGTATCTAAAATAGACAATCAACCACTTGAACTGATTAATATTTCAAAAATAATTCTTCTTTTAGTTCTCTAAAGAAATCAATCAAGATCGGAAATTTCTACTAATTTGCTACTAATGTCGATGCATATTTTTCATGTTTTTATTGGTGATTTTTATTTACTTGTAAAGAGAGAGAGAGAGAGGATGTTTCTTTTCTTTTTTCTGTATCTCATTAAGTGGCATCCAAGGAGGTGGGTGATTCACATAAATTGCTCTCTTCGGCATAGAAATATCTAAAGTGATATTTTATTCAAATATTCAAGAAAAAGGGTGTTAATGGTGGATTTTATCTGGGATGAAATGATAAATCCTAAAGAATTTATAAGAAGTATAAATATTATGAGGGTTTATAAGGAAGCAAACATAGATGATAAGGTGCAGGTGGTTTAATCATTAATGGTACAGAGAAGGGAATCAATGAATTGAGTTCAAAATCGGTCTGAAACAATTTATGTTCACATTATATTGATGCGTTTGGGAAAATCATAAATCTACTTCTCTCTATAGTGAGAAATAGACAAATATGTGTAAAATAGGTAGTGGGAGCCTTTTAGCTTTATAAAGCAATTTAGCTCTATAAAATTTCACTTACTGCTGAAACTGCAACAGTAGCATTTGGAATAGTTGTAGTCTTAAACTCCTCAAGGAGTCTGCAAGAATAAGCATATGTTTAGATTGATGCTGACACCTGGTGAAGGCTGAATAAAAAAAATGTAAGTTTAATCTTTGTCAAAAGAAAATGTTTTAAAGTTTTGCCTGAATAATAAAAATCCAATAAAGACATTCAAGTTTTCAGAACAACGAAAGCAAACGGCTGCCTATACTTAGAATCAGGAAAAAACAGTTAAAACTATTGAATAAGGCCATCTTTTCCTTATTGCTCTGCAGCTAATTACATAAATTGAGGTTACCTAGTAACCCTTGTGTACTGATGCTATGCTGTTGGCAATCTCTGTTGTCCATTGGTGGTAGTTGATCCCACAAAAGATGAGTCCTTTTTAAAAATAACTTATACCTCTTCTACTGCACTTCCTTGTTCTGCTTGTGAGAGACCGCACACCAAACATGAGTTGTTTTTTCCTCTTTCATCCACATCACATGGCCCTGGCTAATAAGAAGAATTAGTAATGAGGAAAAAGGGCTTGCAGAATTTGACACTCACAGGACATATTGAGGGAAAGAGCAAGTAATCTACCTAATAATAAGCGTGTGTAAATGGATGAGAGAACAGGGACAAGGAAGGATAGTGAAAAGACAAACCTTACTAAGAGTATAAAGGATAGGAAGTTGTGGAGAGCCATAATAGCCTGAAAGTATATGGTGCATAGAATGACAAAAGCTATTCAGATTGATTCGAAGGCGATTTCAAAATGTAAATAGTCAATTATTTACATTATATGCATTTACATAAAGGGTTCAGTTCAAAATTCCAATCACCTGAAGAAGGCATACAGCAGCTGAAACATTGTGAATATGGCAATGAAGATGAGGACAACAGTTCAAACAATGTAAATAGTATAAATAGTTATAATACCTCATCTCAGAAATATAGACAGTAAATAGTCAAGTTGACTTATTTTATGCCAAGTTGGTTTTATATTTATTTTTCATGTGAAATAGATTGAAATGAAATCATTCTAGCATACTAAATTAAGTGATTGGGTCAGGTAAAAAAAAATTAAATAGCTCATCACCTTATTATACACGGTAAGAGTTCAATAAACTAAGTAAAACTAAATTAAATGTTGAACTTTTAAAGATGTACAGGTGAAATGAAAAGTACTTGTGTTGACCTGCAATTTTCATGCAAGCTAGACAATTTCAAATTATACTTACTGAAGTTATCAGGATTAAAGATAAGACATAGATTACTTCTGACCAGATTATTAATGGTTGACTTGGACAATTTTATTGCAATTATTGCTAAAAGTTAGCGTACCTAGGCAACATTTAGCTCTTAAGGTTTACATTGGTTGTTATTATATAAAAAGCCGGATTTATTATTATTATTAATCATTATTGCAAATTCGCTTGAAAGATCATCTCAAATAGATTTGATTACACATATGGACATTATATATTCTAGTATTGTTACTTTCCAGTTTTCGTTCCTGAATTCAGATTCTTGTAAGAATGGTTATTCTTTCTTCTGACATTGATTTCTTAGCCCTGATTGAATGCACTGTCACTAGCATGTGTTCTTTTGACTGATACTCTCTTTATAAAGAGGTAGCTGTTGGTATCTTCCTGAATAATAATAATAATATAGATGGCAGAAGTTTGATTTCTTTTATATTCACTCTCCCTTTTCCAGTTGCAATTGCATAAGAAAGAAATTGTATTCTTTATGTTCACATAAGCAGCTTGCCAGCAATCACAACAGAAACTTTTACAGCTGTTTGCATATTAATTTGCTCTATAAATGTACATTAAAAAAGGATCCAAGCTGTAAATTTTAATTGCATTAGATTAAGTCATAAATAATTTCATTTTTTTTTTATTTATTTATTTTTGGAAAAATAAAGTTGATAAAGTACAACTAGATTTTATTCAGTTATATAGTCACCATTATTTACAATGGCTAGAAACCATTTATTAAGGCAGCTCTTCAATACCTTTTGAGTAAAATTCCACAGGTTTTGATCTGAAAAAGTATTTTTTAAACTGATTTTCATTAAACAAAGTTTTCCTCATCAAAGTGTTTTGCAGCAGTTGAAAAAAAGGTAATAATTGGCTGGTGCAAGGTCAGCTGAATATAGCGGGTCAAGTAGGACAGACCAACCAAGTTCAGACATTTTTTTTCTGTTATTTTTGCTGTATGCAACCTTGCATTGTCACAAAGGAGAACAATATTTTTCCTTTAATCCGCTGTGTATGCTGCCACACAAAACTAAGATAACTTAGGGCACTCTCAATTTGTTCTTTAATCCACTGTGTACGCTGCCACACAAAACTGAGGTAACTTAGGGCACTCTTAATTTATTCTTAACTGCTGCATATGATTAGTAGTTAGAATGATACATTTGTCATTAAAACTGGTTCTCAAAAATAAAAATTAAACTAATATAAAATGACTCAAACTAATATAAAATTATATTAATATCAAAGTTACTTGAGAAAAGTAAAAGTTGCAAACAATTTCAATGTATGGAATACAAGGCTACTTTCATGTTTTGCTCTCTCTCTCTCTCTCTACAATTCTTTACATACATCAATTGCACTTTTTCAATGTTATCCTTTTAATTACTTGTTATACTTTTCATATAGGTTCGCAAAGATCTTACACAAGTTTCTTTATAGAAAAGCCAGATTTGCATGACTTGACTTAAAATTAAAATTTTATTAAGAAAATTATTAGAAGTTTCTATTGTTTGTTTGTAGTGCCAAGAACTCATTATCAATGGTTGGTGATTACTTTGTTAATTTAATTTTTCATCTGTGGTCGATATTACCCATTATGTTGACTTGTCTGTTCTTTTTGCATTATCAAATTTGAATTTGGTTTTGTACAATTATTAAAGATAATGAATTAACAGTGAAATGAGTGTATGAATGTGAATGTTTATCCTCTCTCTTGAATAATAAGAAAGAGCTTATGATTTCTGTTTTATGGAGAGAGTATTACTAAATCTGTTTACTGCTACATGATTTCTGTTAGCTAATAAATTATTTTCAATGTGCCATGTCCCTTCAGGACATTAGCAATCATGGCTCTCCACAATTTCCTGTCCTATTAAGCTCTTAGTAAAGATTATCTTGTTGCTATGTCTCTTAATCCCTGTTCTTCTATCCATTTACTCAAGCTCACCAAGTAGGTTATGTGTTTTCCACTATCCTGCTTGCCTGCATTCTGTCCTGTGAATATCAAATTTTCCAATTCCTCTTTCCTCATTATGTGACCTAGAAATTTCAACTATCTCTTTTTGATGTTAAATATAAGTGTTATTTTTGCTTTCATTTTCTCTAAAACTTTGTCATTGCTCACATGTTTGATATGTGATATTATAAGCATCATTCTGTTGTAGCACATTTCTGTTGCTTCATGTCTGTTCCTCATCTATGCAGAGATTGTCCAGCATTCACTACCATAGAGAAGGACTAATATTACATAAGTTTAGTACTCTTTTCTTTGTTTCTAATGAAAATTTCCTGTTTTTTAATGCTTTGATTAGCTTTTGGAAGGCATCTTTCACTATCTTAATGTACCTTTAGATTTCAGTGTTGCATTTTCTGTCCTTTATTTAAACACTTCTCAGATATTTAAATTGCTGCACTTGTTTGATTTCGATATCTCCAATTTGTAATTTGCATGTTGGGCTCTCCCTTTTGCTAACAACCATGCATTCTATATTCTTACAATTGATGTTTAGTTCTTTTTTTCCTCTACCTTCTGTAGTAGTAGTAGTAGTAGTTCTAGTTTCCTTTCTATGTCTGCTTTCAACACTGTTTCATCTGCATATCTTATGATGTTAAGATTGTGGCCTCTAATAATGAATCCTAGTAGGACTTCTAATTCTCTCAGAATCACCTCACTGTTTCAGTTGAATAAGTTCTGTAAGAAGACACATCTTACTCCACTTTGTATTTTTTGTATATTTACTGAATTTATTTTCTATCCATCTGCAAGTAGTTTGATGTTACTATGTTCTGAATTAGTCTAACATCCTTACCAAATATGCCATGGTTACTTAGCAGTTCGAATATTTCATTTCGACATACTTTATTAAGCACTTTTGCATAATCTATAAAACATAGGTAAACATCCTTTTGAATTGATATTGCATTCTGAACGTAGATATCACATTCCTTGTTCTTGGTTTTTTAATGTTTCTACACTGTTCTTGTCGTATTTCCAGTTTAATTCTGCAGCACACTCTATTCATCAGAATTTGGATAAGTTTTGTTATATGGCTCATTAGGCTGATTGTTTGATGAAGTTCACTGGTTTCTTGGGCAGAACTATGAAAATCTGCTAATGAAAAACTATGCTGTATTATTATTAACAACTGTTATTTATCTTCTACTGGAGAGGTCTATTAGAAACTATTGGAAAATTATTAGAAAAGTTATGAAAAAAATTGTACTTCGTTACTTATTAAAATAACCTTAAAAACAAAAGGAACAGTCTCTACTGACTATGTGTGTTCATTTTTTTCTTCTTTTATTTGGCATTACAATGAACTGTAACATAATTTTTATTATTTCTTTGTTTTAGTTTTTACAACTTTCTCTGTAGTGCTATACTTTTCTTTTATAACAAAGTGAACAGGCAAAAATATTAAAATAACCAATAAGTGATGTAGGACTTAATTTTATCATAATGCTGTTTCTTTTGTCTTCTATTTGCCATGTCTCTTCAGGATGTCAGTGATCATGGCTCTCCACAAGTTCCTATTCTTTGTAGCTCTTAGTAAATTTTGTCTTTTGCTATCTTGCCTAAACATTGTTCTGCCAACCATTTATACAAGTCTGTTAGGGAGGTTATGCACCATTTCCCCTCTGTCCCTTCAGCCTTCAATCTATCCTGTGAGTGTCAAATTTTTTAAGCTTTTTTTTTTACCTTAACTTTGTTTCTTTACTAGTCACAATTTTTTTACCTCCCTTCATCAATATTTATTAATTTTTTTTATTTCATAGGGTTTCTTACATTCACTTAAGTACAAATATCCTTAGGAAAGGTATTAATCCATCTCTTCTCCCTCCAACTATGGGTTGAATAGCAGGACATACTGGGTCATATAGCCTTGGTTGGCAACCAGTCTACTGCAGAAAGAAATGGTAACCTACTGCAGGAAAATCTTCTGTCTAGTCAGTCATTGATCGAAAGAGACATGATTGCCCAAGTGTGTATGATGTATAGTATTTAACTGGCTAACATCCTTATGAAAATGTTGGAAAGGTAATCAAAATATTGACATATTCATTTAGTATTACTTGCTTACCATGTGAAACTCATGAAACTTTCTCCAGTCTCGAAAATAAAGATTATTAATGAATGATTCTTCTTTGATGATGAGACAAAATATCAGCTTTTCCTTCTGTAATTCTCATCACTTCCTTAAATAAAAACTTTTCTTTTTATTGAAGGCACTTTGTCATGACCAAAGACATTGTTTGATGCTATATGACATACATCAGTTGGTTCCAAACTTTTTTCCTCTGGACCACATTTTTGGAATGAAAATTTGCTTGTACTTCACCAAATTTTATGTGATAAAAAGTACATTTAAAAATAAAAAACAGGGAGAAGGTTAAAGGAAGATAACTGCAAATTCAAAGTCAGAACATTATCATTGATGACTTTCTCCTCCAAGTTGCAGACCATAGTTACTATATTCTTAATACTTGATATATATTGCAAAAATATCACAATATAAAAATCAATCAATTATTTATAACTATACTGGGATCTGTGCATGCAATTACAAGTAATCCATAATAATTTAAATTTTAAATTATATTTATTTTTGGCATATAAATTTTTTAAAACTGTTTCTAAATCTTTGATTGTCTTTCAGTCATTCTGGCTCACCTGCTATCCTCTCCCGCCTCATCTATGAGGCATGCCACACCATTTCGGAACCACTGACCTACATAAATGTAATCCAAAATCCTTTTCTTCTTCCAGACATTCATTTCTGAACAAAACTCACAGTTAACATCATTTTGTCTGGCTTTCTTATAATTTAACATATTGGTGATCCAAAGACATTAATGCAGTCATTTTAAGTAGAATCTTTCTTTACTTTTTTTTTTTTTTTTTCTTTTTATAAATGTATCCGAGATAATCTCTATATGCAAAGAGTTCTTATGAGAACACTGCTCCATAGTGTTGTCCATGGAATAAAAGGATGAAGTTTTGTTTGGCTATTATTAGCAATATTTACTCTATAATGCTTTTCTAAACACAGCTTTTCTTTCTTGCACTTCATTGTGGATGGAGGAAAGAATACATTTTTTTTCCTATCTAGATCTTGCACATCAGTAAAAGACAACATGTCAGTTTATTTTTATTTTATTTTATTTTCTTGTTTTATTTGATGTAAGCTTCCAATACAAAAGGAAATATTGATGTTGCATGGTCTATAGAAACATCAATGGACATGAAAATCATATCCTGTGGTAGACAATATTGTCCAGAAATGTTAATATATTTTGATAGCATATTGATTGTACAGTTTGCTGTTAGAGATTCTGTTGCAGCCATGCCTATTTACTTTTAAATGGAAATTGATGATTTAAATTTTTTCACTTAAAACTTGAAAAATAAGTTTACTTAAAACTTAAAAAAAATAGATCAGTTGAATCCACTAAATTTTTAAAGTTAAAGGCTTTACATGTTATTTTTTCACACTTTTATTCAGCACTTTTTATTACTATTGTTTACTGGTTTGATTCAACTTTGACCATTAACCTTTATTTATATATATATATATATATATATATATATATATATATATACTTGACTCTCCTTTCGAATTCAAAAGTATGAAGGTCAAGCAGATCAGTTGCTAGGAACCGACAGACCCAAGCACATGAGAATTGATTATAGTGGTGAAGGTTTTGTGCAGAACCATCCACACCTTTTGAAAGGCTGAAGATAGAGACCTGGTGCACTATGTGCCACAATGTCCCCAAACAACCCTCCGCAGGTTTTGAATTCAGAGTTGTCCTTCTCCTAGACCAGTTGTCATCCAAAGCTATAGAACCCAGTCTGTCCTGCTATTTACCCATAGCTGGAGGGAGAAGAAGAGGATTTATACCTTTCCCAAGGGTATTAGCATGTAAGTGAATGTAATGGATTCAACTGGAATTTGAACTCAGCTCTCCTATTCCTAAATCCAAGCCACTATTCATTACTCCACCATGCATCCATATCCATATATATATATATATATATATATATATATATATATATAAATAAAAGAAAAAACAGTGACATTATAAAGACAGTACCCAAAGTAAAATATACAAAGCAGCAGAGCCAATATAAAATATAAGTAAAACAATACTACTTTCTATGACTCAAAATTTGATGTGGATACATAGATGTTGCTGCTGTTGTCTCACAATCATCAGCCAGTAAGAATGACAAGATACTCTGTTCCTTATTTAATAAGGGATAAGTAACTGAATATCTCTTCACTTTTTACCATATGAGGATTGTTTGTATTGTTTTATATATATATATGTGTAAATTAATACAAATATAAAGTTTGTCCTTTAGCTGATTTGTATTACCTTCTGCATCTTGACTCCAGAATTTCATAGATGGACGCTCCAGCACTCACTCCATCCACTTGTCAGGGGGTATCAGCAATTATTTATATAGATACACACATGTATATATGTATGTACATATAAAATTCAAAAGTTTGCAAATTTAAAATATGCCAAATAGGTAGTGAAATCTTTTTTTTCATAGCATTTTGTATTGATTATTTATCCCAGATAAATATTAGGAATGTCTTTTCTGTAGATTTAAATTGTTCCTCAGTAATTGTCAAAAAGCAGTAAGTTTGAAGCCTAATATTCTTGAGTTCATAAAGAATTTTTTTCGACTATTTCAGCAAACTCTTATTTAGGGACATGTTTTATTTACAATACCAAGGAAAAGAATTTTGTTTGTGGTAATGATTTTCTTTGTCAGCAAAATTAAGGAAAATTATCTTTAGCTTTTCTCATGTAAAAGTGATAAAGTATTTTCTTTACTATGAATATTAATATAAATATGAAATTGGAAAAAAATCAGTCATGTTAATGGTTTTGAATCTTGAAGTTTCGTTTTAAAAATTCAAGGCTACATTAGAGAATATATGAGGGAAAAATAATCTTACTTTGTTAGTTGTGATGTTTTTTTAATTTAAAAACAAAAAATATCAGGAAATAGAACATTTTCACAAATTGTTGCTTTTTTTTTAATTTTTTATGTACATAATTAAAATTAAAAAAAGAATAATTGTGATTTTAATTTAATTGTTCACAAGGAAATATTTTCAGATAGAAAAACCTTCTATATGATTAGTAAATTTTTTTTTTTTTTTTATCTTACTCACTTTCTTGAATAAATCTAATTGTACATACATATATATGTGGTATTTACTAAATATGCTGTTCACTTAAATTCCAGCAGTAGATATTTCATTGGTGTTTTTCAATACTGTGCATTTGTGGAAAGATATGATCTAAAATATATCAATTTCATTAACATGATAAAAGTTTACAGCTATGAAATTATTTTTTAATCAATATACTCCAAGCATCAGTTTAAACTGATGAATTTATTTCATATATCTAAACTATAATCAATTTTTTTTATATATATATATATATATATATATATATATATGATATATAAAATATAGAAAAAAAAAAACAAAAAATCTTAATAATTTTTGTTTGTTTTTTTTTCTGTATATTTTCTTCATACTGTCGGATCTATATCCATATATTTGCTTACATACATATATATATATATATATATATATATATATATATATATATATTAATATTTTTGATATGCTTATTCAGAAATAGTAACATATAGATAGTTTAATGGATATCAGTGCAGAAAAAGTAATGTATGAGCTGAATTCAAATTCCAGTCCAATCAGTTGCATTTACTGTCACATTAATAGCTGTAGGAAAGGCATGAATACTCCTCTTTTCTTTCTCTTGCTTCCTAAGTTATCACTTAAATAGCAGGATAGACTGAGCTCTTTAGCTGGCAATGAGTAAGAAAACTCTGAAATCAAACCATGGGAAACCATTCCAATATCTTTCAAGAATGCATGGTAATTCACAAATAAATAAAAAAAAATCTTTTTGAAGTCATCTTTGCTAATGTCCTGAAGGAACATGACATTAAAAAAACTCAGAAGTGCCTGATTCGGCACATCATAATACATTGTAATTTTTCTTTTGTTTTAAATAAAGTAAAGAAAAAAAAAGTAATAGAATCTATCCTTTTTCAAATTAAACCTTATTGTATACATATTAAAGATTTAATGTGGCATTGACTGAGAGGTGTCTATGCCTTGATTTCAGATTAGACCTTCAAGCCCAGATGGCTGACTCAAAGAAGCAATATCTTTAGTTATTGATGGCTATTGACAAGTAGCTTCTTTTTGTGCAATCAAGTGGTAATTGTATTCAATACAATTTCATAAGGAACTGATTTATGTCATTTTAGCATTTCATTGCTAAAGAGTTTCTCTGCATTACTGGAACTAAAAGGTAATAAAAAGCCAAAAAATAAACTGAAGTCAGTGTTGAATGATGTAAGTTGTCTTCAGTGTATGGTTTATGAATGCTTTGAAAAGATTTGAAAGCTACATTTCCATCTCTTTCTCACTCAGCAATGTCTACTCACAATTCCCAAAACTATTTTTTGAAAATTGCTATTTATTTTGCTTTGTCGAATTAGCAAAGTTATCTTTTGACAGACTTAATTTTTATCAAATAAAATATTTTGCTGCCATGATTTATCTCTTGTAAAATTTGTACCTGAAATAATTTTTGATGTAGGTAAGTTTTTATTCCTTGCTTTCTACTGAGTTATATCACTTTTTGAATTACTTATCTGCTAAGCCTATGTCTCTGTTCCTGAAGCTGTTACTTAGCATGTGTATTTCTTCTTTTTTTTTTCTTTTTTTTTTTTAACTCTTCAAGAATTGTTTTTGTTTTTTTAACTAATTTAAGCTTTCTTTAGGAAAAGTAACATATGCTTTTTTGCATTGAGTTGCTGACACTGCAAAGTATTAACTTTTGTATGCTAATTTTTCTCCTGTATCTTTTTCACTGTTATTCAATATTTTATTATCATTTTTAACTAAGTTTTCTTTTACTGCTTCAAAAGAAGACTATTATTATTATTATACTGATATCTTTCCTTGTATCAGATTCAACAAAGCCTATCTTTGACATTTGAATCAATAGAGATATTTGTTAAACAATAACTTATGAAAGGCATTAATAAAAAAAAAAACAAAAAAACTTTACCTTGAAGCTGATTGCAGGGCTTTTGGATGTTATAAGATATCAAGTTACCTTGCATTTTCAGAAACTGAATAGATTCTAAGATTTTATTAACTCTTGTGAACTAACTTTTTTTTTCTTCTTCTATGTTGCACATGGAAGTTACTTGAAGAAGGTATCTCTATCTATAAAAGGCAGGAGGTGTGTGTGTGTGTGTGTATATATATATCTATCTATAAAAGGCAGGATGTGTGTGTATATGTGTGTGTGTATCGAATGCATTGTCGCAATTTCCGACGGATTTGCACCAAAATTTACATTCACATGCTCCAAGTTAGCAGAAAGGCCAAGACCGACTTTGCCTTTCCCAACTCCCATCGATAGTGGAAATAATCGATTTTTTTCATGCTTCTACAGCAGTTTTCATGTAGCTTGCGGCCATTTTCTACTGGCCAGAGTGAGAACCTATAACCGGCTGCCACGAATAGGCAGGAAGATTCTATTGGCCAGCGTGAGAGCCAACAGCTGACTGACATGAATGTTAACTAGCATGCAAAAAAAATCGATAGCTGCACAAGTGGGAAAAATTTAAATCTGCATGGCACTTTACTCCAATTGGCTCATTTGCTTGCTTAAACTCAACGTTGATTCTGATTCCGCAGAATTGGGTATGAAAAAGTATTTGTTGTTAACATTCTTTTTTCATTCGGTTTTTCCAGTTACGAGTCCTTTTTTTAAAGCTGATCGTTTTGTATTCATTTTGTTTAGTTCTTTTTTCGTAACAGATTTAATGTTTAGTATAAAGCTTAGAAAAAATTCGCAGTGTGAGATAGGCAAGAAGTAAGGCATGTAGCAACATCAGCATGGCAAAGGGCACTCCTTTAAAGGCAAGGAAGGGCAAAAATATTTTAAGTCAAGTGATAGTGATTGCTGTATGAGTCGTACGATTTTTGAATCAAGCACGGGCAACGCCGGGCCATGCTGCTAGTTAAAAAAATAAATGTAAACAAAATTGGAGATCTGTTTTTCATCTGTGTAACATAGGATCATTTTCTTTTTTCTTTTTCTTTTTTTATAACAAAGGTTTAGTATTTGCTCATTTAGATCCAAATTTATTTGAATCTTAAAATAAATTTTTGATGACCAGTTTCAGTATGAACTGTGTGGTTAAAATTTTGAGCTTTTAGCTTGCATAAGAGAAAAGTTATTTTGAAATTCAATGAATTCAAAATGCAGTCACTTGCTTTTAAGCTGGTTCATATTTATGAACTCCTCGGGATTGACTGTATAGATAGTAACCATGTGTGCTTTTGAAGGTGATAAAGAAAGCATTAAAAATAAGTAATTTAATAGTCTTTTTCTTGCTCTCTCTCTCTTTCATTCTTTTTTTTAAGCTTTCATGATATGACTTATTTGCTATTATTTATAGTAGTCTAGTAATGTTTGATGATAGTAAATGCTTTTAAAAGGA
This sequence comes from Acanthosepion pharaonis, assembly GCA_903632075.3. Taxonomy (NCBI): domain Eukaryota; kingdom Metazoa; phylum Mollusca; class Cephalopoda; order Sepiida; family Sepiidae; genus Acanthosepion; species Acanthosepion pharaonis. The sequence continues at coordinate 70,342 of CAHIKZ030002472.1, read as the reverse complement.
GATAAGATTGAAAAATTTTCAGGCATGACTGATTGTGCAAATTGTTTTAAAACCAGAATATTATCCCATTTTTATCTTGCTGACAATATATAGAGTTGATAAAAATCAAATAGTCTTTTATTCAAATTGCTCTTGACCAATACCGGTGGGATTATTTAGTACCATTTCATGATGAATGACCACGCATACATGTAGAGTGTATAGATGTTTACATATATTAAAATTTATTATGCAGGTCTAAACAATAAAATTTCTATTAACAAACTGGAATTGGTAAAAACATTAACTTGTAAAATAAAATCTGATGCAGTGTATATATATATATATATATATATATATATATATATATATATATATATATATATATATATATAGTGAATAAGGTATATTTAGGTAACAAGTATTAAAGCCAAACAAATTTGATTAAATAGAACTGACAAGGTCTGTCTGTTTCATTTTTTTCATTGTATTTTTTCCAATTTTTGGATAAAGTATTGTGCTGGAAATTGTGGATAAAACTGTCCAAAGTTCATATTGTATATTTTGTTCAAATACTATAAGGTAATTGAATTAATATAAATATTCAAGTAACATAAGCAAAAAAGTAAAACCAACAAAAATAATCTTTTAGGTGTGGCCTTGTTTCTAATAATCATTACACATGATATCACCAGAGATTATTTTAGACTTCTGAATTCTAACTACCATACAGACACCACATTGCTTCTTGATAACACTGTTTAACATTTTTTTGTCTTTGGTCAGTAAATGTTATTTCCTAATTGCTTCTGTCTAGAAAGCAAAGGAAATGACTATTATTCTCTTCAAACTTTGCTTTTGCGACCTGGACAATGGGGAAAATAAAACCATTAAATCATAATCCCATGAATTTGGAAGGAATCAATTGACCACTCAAGCAATTGCTTCTTCTGCATGGTGGATTCTTCCAAATGTTGAGCTAGAAAGAATGTACCTGCTATCATATATCCAGACTTTCTGTTATCCATCACCCCAGTGCCACACTGCCCTGAGCTCCCTGAACCCATTTTTTTTTTCAAAGAGAGCAGACATCTGAAAACAGCAATTTAGAAGAGGATGAATTCACTGATCCAGATTAGAGAGGTGCAACTGGGGAGAGAAACCTAGACCCCAACCAAAAAAAACCCAACAACCTGATCAGAGATCTTATAAAGTCCAATGCTGAGCTTTTGATGTTGAGACTCAAGCAGTGGAATTTGTTAGATGAAAATGTGTAAGTCAGGTTTTTCAAGCTTTTCACCTGTCAAGATGGGCTTTGCTTGTGCCACAATGTGACCAGTCTGGCAATTGGAATTGTTTGTAACCCCAGTTAGTCGTACTTCCACTGGCTCACTTGGTGCATCTCAAAGAGGAATACAACAGTGTCAAGATCTTCCTAGATGCTTTGAAATATGAAAAGTATGGTTGGGTAGTTATTGGAGTCTTCAGAATAGTGGCCTTTTTGATGGGTCTTCACAGTGGCTTTACCAAATTTCCATGTTGCCTTTGGGACAATAGGAACAATGCAGCACACTACTACAGGCAGAGGACTGACTGCAGCAGACTAAGTTCAGTGTTCAAGGAGCAATGTCAAATGGGGGCCACTGCTGGATCTCCAAAAAGTATTGTTTTCTCCACTGCACTTAAAATTGGGCCTTTTGAAACAATTTGTCACAACTTTAGATAAGAAATCTGCAGCCGTCAAGTACCTTCAAGACTTCTTCCCTTAGCTGTGCAAAGCAAAAGTGTCCTTGTCAGACCACAAGTAAAGATCATAGAGTGCAAGGAATTCCTCAAGCAGCTCATTTGGAAGGTGAAAGCAGCATGAAACAGCATGTTGGACACTATTGTAAGTTGCAGTTATATGCTGTCTAAGTGGTGCACCACTGGCAGTGGTTTACCTACTTCACACTGCTGGCGAGAATTGTATTTTGTTGATGTTATAAAAATTACCATTTCATTTCCAACCTGTTATTCCTCATTCAGTAACCCTTTCTAGATTACAACAGAAAGAAATCCTAAGATTTCATGTTTATTATACAGCTTGGGTTTTTAATGCTTGATATGCTTTGTATAATCTGTTAGATGTGGTTTTATATTTGCCTTTCATTGGCCAACAAATAAAGCAATGATAATTTTTAAAGCAATTTTTTTTTTTTGTCATTTTTAAACTAGAAGAGTAATCTATTGTATTTATAAATATATGCATGTTCAGTTGAATATATCCCAAGTGAATGTTTTGCAATTGCTTTTTACTGCTCTTGAAGCTGAAGCAAATGGTGTGTTAATAAGCATTATTTGATATGCGCTTTGGCCTTGAGGAATAAAATGATTTCAATTTATTTACATTTTTTTTTTGTCAAAATCTTAGTTATATTATCAATGTTGTTTCTCTTTCTCATTCTCATATAGTGTGTGTGTGTGTGTGTGTGTCAACAGAATATATTGACATTATCTCATTCATGTTATCATATTAGACACAAATGTGTCCCACTCTGCTCTTTACAGGATTTCTTATAGCCAGAGGCATCCACTGTGGACAATAAATAACATTTTTGCTATTTCATCTCATTCTGTCACTAGTCAACCAGAAGTGTTTTGTGTGACAAGAAAACTCAATAATTTCTCCTTCATTGACTGAAAAAAAATTCAAAAGAAAACAGAAATCCAGGTTTGGAATGGAAAATCTAGATTAAAATAATTTAATTGATATTTGCTTTTTCCAATTCATTTATTTCAATGAGTGAATTGTTAGCTCCTCTTTTAATCGTGTCATGTTTTATTGTAGTTTTAAAGAAAAGATATTTCTCAACAATTCACATGAAATTTACTATATGGCTGATAACTTGAAATCAACCACAATGAGTAATACTTAGAAAATGCATTTAATTCATTGTTTTTTTTTTTCTCACTCTCTCTATTTTTTTTTTTTTCATGATTGTCTTTTTATCATTTTTATGTGCCTATTTTTCATTTTATTATGCATATAGAACTGACAATAAAGCATTAAATATGTATTTGCAAAATTAATACTTGGATTTTTTTTCTTTTCTTTTTTCTTTCCAAAATTGTAGGTCTTGTATGTGATGAATGCAACATCATTTTCTTGATGTAATTTTTTTAAAACATACAATTATACAAATAAAAATATTAAAACTGTTAACAAATCTAAAAGATAATTTTCCTTTGAATGGCTTATAGATTAAGTCTATTATTATTAGTAGTAGTAGTAATAATATTAATAATAAGCCAATCTTTCCTGTAATCCTTATTCAAAAAAACTTAGATAATGAAGCATTTAAAGTACAAGTATTGTTTAAATCAATTCAAACATCTTGCAAAATATCCATGCATACAAACACTCATCAACATAATTTTTTATTTCTTGAGTATTTTTGTTTTCTATATGTTCAAGAATTATATATGATGTCCTATTCTCTGTTGGTAAAATTTATCTTAATTCCTAACAAGTGTAAATACTTTTCCTTTTTTTTTTTTTTTTCTCTCAATGTGCAACATATGGAGTGAGTACTGAGAAATGCTAAAACAAATTTTAGGTTAGAAAAAAAAGAAAGAAAGAAAATTAAGTGGTGAAGCAAAATCCATTTAAATTCTAATTTAACTATGATTTTTATTCATAGTCTTGAGAATGACCTTCACAGATTGCTTTGATTAAATAGCCTGCTTTTTTTTTTTTTAATTGTGAATAACATATTTTGTACTAAGACTTATCAAGAGTGAACTGTAACAATTTCTTCCCTAAGGAAGACCAGAATAGGCTCCTTGTACCCTTCTGGAATGTTTCCAAGTTATTTTATTAATTTTTTTTCTAACAGAATATTAGATAATCAGCTTTTTAATTTAATGTTACACATCTGTTCACACATAAAATGTAATAAAATGTACACCAGGACATCAGCTTACTTCTAATGCATGCTTTTATTATGAACTAGTTCAGATAAGTTATGATTAGCTTGAGTGAAAGTTTTTAATGCATTTATTCAGTAAATCCTACCCATTATATGATGGCTTGTATAAGCAAATAATATTTTAATAGTTTTCATTTGTAATATTGGAATGAATAAGTAAGCATTATAAAACCAGCAAGCTTCTCCCTACCATCTCATTTTCTGCTTTCTTTATTTTTTTGCAGAATACCTCTTAAAAATGATGGGGGTTATTTATACATGGACCAGCACTTTTATCTATTATCAGTTTTGTATCTGCGTTCTTCTTTTGGTGTTAAGTGTAGCTTCTGGCCCCTGGCCGTGTGCAGCATTTTGTGGCCCCTGTGCAAGTGCACTTCTGGCCTCTAGATGAGGATCACTCTATAGTACTTCTGTTTTGGATCAGTAGTGTTTATGCTGTCTGAAAAGTGTTACGCGCAAATATGTGTGTGCATCAGTTCACACAGCATTTTATATATGTGAATATTGTCAGTGACTAGCTGTTAAATACATGAAAACATTAATGTATAGGCTGTTCTTTTATATCTGTCTTTGGTTATGTCATAAAGATCATTTTGTTTTCTTTTTATGCCAAATGCTTTTTATCTTATGGAGGAATCTCATTTGATAGAAAATAGAAAAGAAAACCACTTCTAAACTGAGACAAAAATCTTTTTCTCTCCCCTTTTTTCTTTTTTTTTTTTTTTTTTGTAAAATACAAATAATAAAATGACATAAATATGAAGGTGTATTCAAAATGGCTTCATTGTTTCATCCTATTGATTTTTATCATTATTGCCCTGCAGAATTATGGTTAAGGACTTTTTGCATTGCTTAAAAACATTTGTAGGAATACTGAGGTAATTCCTTATCTGAAAGAACTAACTTTGAAACATGTTCATAATGGTATCAACATCTTAAACATTTTTCTTCTCTTTTTCATCAATTTTGTATTTTGTCATAGTTTGAATTTATTTCTTTGCCAAATAAACCTGGCATGGGAAATGTTTACATGCCTGGAGCTAAAAGAGAGAATATCATGAGATGGGATAAGAAAATCAAAGACAAATCTTTGGTATGCATACAGAAATCATCATTGAAATCATGACTATCTAAATTTTATAGCTATTTTCAAAATGATTTTTGCCTGTTTTTTCTTTGCTTTTTTCTTCTTTTTTTTTCTTTCTTCAAATCACTTGTAATTAATACTTCTCTTCTCTTTGAAAAGGTTATGCTTTTACAACTAAGTATCCATTTTAAAATGATGACTCTGGTTTTATATTTAGACCTAATCTTTACTTCATTTCACTGTCCACTGTGCTATTTCATTTCAATTTTATAAATAATCTTTTTTGTTTTGAATGCCAATTTTTACATAAGAAAAATATTTAAATTTCTTTCTAATTTGTTTTCAGGCTGGGAAGTTTGTTGCAGCCAACAATGATATTCTTCAGCAACGGACAATCATTAAAGCCAAACGACGCACACAAACTTCGGTATTTTGTTTTTACTTTGAATTCACTTCTTTTTACATCTTATGTTGTGTATTCTGCTATGTAGAATGTCAGTTAAAAAATGTTTAAATGAGACAACTTGTTTATTTTTTGATATTGTACACTAATTTTTATTCTCTGAATAATCAGAATGAAATGAAGTTATTTTCCAGAAATGTAACTGCTTATTTAACCCTCTAAATGTAAATGGTATTGTATTCTCTATGAAGGTTTTTAAAGACATGCCAACAAACCAGTGATTCTTAAATGGTAGGCACTTAATACTCAATGGAAGAATTTCAAATGGAAGGGAAAAAATTTTAGCTAGAGCCAGAATTGGGGAAAATTTAAGTATAACAATGAAAAAGTTTCATGATGGTTATTCAAAATGGAGAATAAATTGAAGAAAAATCTGATTGAATAGAAAGGAATGTTACCTGGGAATTTGATAACCACTGGTTTACACAATATATACATATATATTGTATTTGGGCAGTAATCCCTCTTTTATACAAATTTTATTAAAGCTGATTTACAAGGTATTGAAGTTAAGGTTTTTATTTAATTTTTCTTGTATTCATATAAGTGATTTCTGTACTGACATAAAGTGTGTAAAAATTGTCCAAATGTTTTCTATGTTAGAGTGCTTTTGGCTATTCTTTTAGCCATTATCAATGATTTATTTTATTTTTTAACTGAATGGGTAGATTTTTTTTTATTTTTTAAGTTTTTAATTTTAATTTTTTTTACGCTTGTACCTCAAGTTATGAGATATTTTTTTATTTATTTTCCAAACATGGTCAAAACATTGTGATCATGTTCATAGTTGATTTTATTGAGTGTTAGCTTTTTGATAATGACTAAAAGAATAGCTGAAAGCAATTGGTCAATTTTTACACCCTTTAGGTCCAGAAAACAAAAAAACTTATATGGTCACAAGAAAAATTAAATAAAAAAGTTCAACCACTTTACCTTGTTAGTTATCTTTAGTGAAACTTTCATATATATATATATATATATATATATATATATATATATATATATATATATATATATATATGTGTGTGTGTGTGTACTATTTACATTATTCGGACTATTGTCTTCATCTTTGTTGCCATATTTATCACAATGTTTCCACTGATGTACGCTCTGGCCTTCTTCAGGTGGTTGGAATGTCAAACTGAACCCTTTATTTCGCTCACTGGGGTAGACTGTTCTTGTTCTATGTGCCATATCTAATGGATGTCAGTTATCAGCTATCTCCTGTTGATTCCCCTCTTCAAGTTCTCCACTGCTTTAACCAGGTATTGAGCTCACAACTCTTTGGATCCTGTCACTGGATCTAACCAATGTCTTTGTCCACTGTGCCATGTGTCCTTAAGGAAGAAGGCCAGAGCGTACATTGGCTGAAACGTTGTGATAAATATGGCAACACAGATGAGGACAATAGTGTGAATAATGTAAATAGTGTGCATAATACCTCATCTCAGAAATATAGTTGTGTGTGTAATATATATATATATATATATATATATATATATATATATATATAGTTTTAAGGTTTACAGTTTTGGGATTTAATTGTAGGCTGATATTATTTTCCTACAACAATAAATACAAAAGTTACTTTTTCTGGAGGAGAAAAAAGCTATAATCACCATCCCAGACCAATACAAATTACTAAATAAATGATCAGATTGTCTCAAAATGCAGGTGCAAAAACATATTTTTACTAGGTTACTTAAAAGTGAATACCTTATATATGCACTATATACAATGCAGATAATGTAGCATACTTTAGACAAAGCCAATAGGCTTTTATATATTAATATATGTCTTACCCACCCCTACAAGACCATGTAAATGATTTTGACCTCTATCAAGACTTTCTTAGAAACTCTGGTGATATAAAGAATGATGTAATTCAGTGTAGAACTAAAAGAAAATGTGTCTAGACAAGATATGTGAAAGCAATATACAGTAATATTTTAGATCTTCGTTTTCTTAATTACCTGTAAGTACCTCAACTCCATGAAATCAAGTGTACTACTAGATTGGCAACTAGATCTTTACTGATGAAATAACTAGATGTAACCATAAGTTCTATTCTAATAATTCCTTTTCTTGTAATTCTCACATGTGGAACTCCCTTTCATTTTCTTGCTTTTCTGCCACCTATATTTTAAAAAAAATTTAATTGCATTATTAATCACCATCTTCTGTCTCCTTGAAATGTGTTCTTTTATTGCCTTTCTCACTAAATCTCTTTCTCTTTCACTGCCAGTAACCTATTGTATCTTGGTAGTATTATTGCCTTGCTTAGTGTGAAATGATTAAAAAAGAAAAGAAGAGAGTATGTTGTTCAGAATTGGTTTTGTCCTTTATATATTTTGTAATGATTTGCAATTAAGAAAATAAAAATAATTATTGCTTATAAAGCAATGAACTGGATCTATATTAATTGTAATTTTTTTATATATATATATATATATTTCTCTGATTTAACCAGTAGAGAAGGCAATATTTATGAATAAAAATGACAATAGGAAAACTGGTAATTGCTGACACATTTCATCCAATGTGGACTTTATCAAAGCAAAATTCGTATTTTGCTTTGATAAAGTCCACATTGGACGAAACGCTTCAGCAATTACCAGTTTTCCTATTGTCATTTTTATTCATAAATATATATATATATATATATATATATATATATATATAATCTTGGAAAACTAAATAAAAAGATTTAAGAATAATAGAAGAAAGACAATTGTGAAATTGGTTATTCCAAATGTCACCTTGCACTTATTTTCTCATCATGAATCTTGAATTTAAATCAGATATTAACAAGTGCTTTTTCATTATGATTAACAAATAAAGACCTCATAAGAAAATGAGACAAGCAGACATACACATGAGTATGTTGACTGCCTGATAAATATTGATATTAGCTTTAGATTCAAATTTTATTTCTTTTTAATTTTATATCATTAAATTATTTCATTCATTTGTTCCAATTTAGTTATAAATCTTTGTGAATCATTTCCTTTAATGATTTGTTTTTCACTTGTTTCTGTTTTTTTTTATATTCTTTTTCTGTCAGTGTTTAACAGATTGTTTATGCATAAGGCAAAAAGATTTTTTTCTTTGAAAATTTCTCATGTAATAACAACAATTGATTATTCTCTTGGCATTTTCCATCTCCAATAGAAAATCGGCCAACTTTATTTATAGATTTTATTCACCAAAACACAGTTGAATCATTTTTGTTAACTTCAGGCTTAAAGATGGTAAATCTAGAATCAGCCTCAAAGACATGAAAAACTTTGCATTCCAACAAACTCTTTGTATTTCTTTCCTGAATTGCTTCCACAGAAATTCTTTTCTCATTTACCTTTTCTTTAATTTATCCTACAAAATAACATATTTAACATAAATATTTAGTTCTCTACCCCCCCTTTTTTTTAAAATAATATTTATCTTTGCTTAAATTTAGCCAGCTATTACGATGAACTCAAATGCTGGTTGGAATAAAAAAAAATAATATTGGATTTGTACTGATAGAAAATCAAAAACACAAAACAATTTTACCATTTTATTTATTTATTTGTTTGTTTTTTTTGGTGGGGGGTGCCCCTGATTATTGAATAGTTATTACCCTATACATATTATCATTTTACTTTCTAGCCTCATTTAAATTCAAAGGTGTTTTTACTGCCTTGTGAGTGAAGCCTTGTCTTCTGCCCTACAACCACTTTCTGCATAAACAAAATTTTGCTATTATCATGCTATTCTATCACTATGCTCATGGAAGATGTGTGGGTGAACTACATTTCTTGGTTCCCCCAGTCCAGTCCTTCACAATTAGGACCTACCATGCCATGTACACTGAATCAACATGTCCTCATTCTCTTTTATATTCCATTGGCAAGGAGTAAATTTTCACTGGGACAGCTTCTTCCCGAGAACTGTTGCAATGTGGGACAGAACCCAGAGAAGGTGTTTTCCTGATGAATACAATATTAACCTCTTCAAGTAAAGGGTCAAATGCTATCTATCCTACATATCCTCATAATATGTAATCTTTGTTTATCCCCATTTAGTTACCTTTTACCTAGAGGCTCTTGAACCTTGTATTTGTAAAAAAAAAAAAAAAAAAAAAAAAAAAAAAAAAAAAAAAATCTTACCAATCCTCTTCAAATAGTAATTGGAGCATCACAGATGAGGTATAGATTATTTCTATGTTCAGCATGGTACAAGATTTCGTATTAAGATTATCAATCAAGAAAGAGATTAGTGCAAGATCACTTATTAGTATAACTTATGAATGAAACACAAGTACTCAAGTACAATTGAGGTCAGTCATTGAGAACTATCACATTGGGACCAAGTTATTATTGAGAACAAGTGATGAACTCATTGGTATCCCTGCAAGTGTCCTTAAGAAATTTGACACAAAACTGAGTCCCTGTTTTCTCCAAGGTTTTGCTACTTCTTGCTTTCCAGATTGTTTGAAATCCTCTTCAGTAGTTCCTGTCTTTAAGAACTCTGGTGAACCATCTGATCCTTCAAACTATCAATCTACTAGTCTTTCACTCTTTAGCAAAATATTAGAAAGTCTTATCATCTCTGAATTGATTATACATCTCACCTGAAGGGTTTTATTTCAGGCAAACAATATTGATTTTGCTTCTCTAGGGCAGCTGTTGCTGTATTAATGGTTATTACTGAAAGTGTCTGTCAAACTTTAGATAAGATTGACAAAGCTTAGGCTATTGCTTTAAAAATCTTGAAGGCATTTGACATGCTGGTCTTTTTCACAAGTTGAAGAGTTTGGGATTTCTGAGTGTTTCTTTGATTTGATTCAATCTCTCTTATCAAACTAAGTAATGAAAGTTATCTTGAATGGCTACTGCTTATTGTGCATTAATACAAGCATTCCCCCAGAGGTCTATTCTTGGACCCATTTTATTCCTTATTTTCATTGATGACTTTCCTGATGTCATCAATTCTTGATTTATGACTTTCCTGATGTCATCAATTTTTGATTTAGTATCTATGCAAATGAAAATTATCTACTCTTTTCTTAATAGTAAAGCTGATATGTTAGATAAAATCAAATTGGTAGCTGATCTTGAAAATGACCTACAATCAATTGTTAATGGGGGGGGGGCTTATTAATTTTAATACCTCTAGAATGAAACTACTGTTAATCATTTTAAAGAACTTTCTTTACCTTCCATCTGCATGGCTGATGCTAACCTCCAGGAAAGCAACTTACAGCAGCATTTTGGTTTCACATTTTTCCACTGATATGAAGTGGAATGATTATATTGAATTATTTGCTAAGTCTGCTTACTATGTCGTGCTAGACAATTTTTCTTGCCAAAATCTAACTTGCATTTTTATAAGTCATACATGCATCTAATATTACTGCCACATCTGGTCTTGTGCTTCTGTTTTATATCTAGAGATTCTTGACAAAATTCAAAGAATCAGCAGCAATGTTATCGGTCCTGATCTGGCATCTCAGTTTTGATCATTTTCCCACTGCCATAACGTAACTTCCCTTTCTTCTTCTATAGATATTTTCAATGTAATTCTTCTGATGAGCTTTCCTTGTTGATACCTCAAATTTAAGTGCAGTACTAGATTGGCAACTAGGTTTCATAATTTCACTCTCAAAATTGTGAATTGTAACCATAAGTTTTATGATAATTGTTTCTTCTCTTGCACTTTTTACTTGTGCAAGTCTCTTTTGGATTCCTGCTTTCCTATCAACTATGATCTTCAAAATTTTAAATGCTATGTCAATTATCATTTTCTGTATTCTTGTATCTTGTTCTTTTATCATCCTCTTTATTTCTTTCACTCCCAGTAACCCATTGCATCCAAGTTGCTTTTTTGCTTTGCTTGGGGTGAAATGATTCAAACAAAACAACCCTCAAAAATTCATTGTATTGAAATGTTACATTTCTAAATACAATTGGACATTTTGAAGTCTTGTCTAAGAATATCTAATACAACTTGACCTGTAACTCCTTTATACCAAACATATACAACATATTCATAACATCCAACAAATATAAATTGCATTACACCTACCTTTAGATACCTAATACATGATGTGTGTGGTGGTGAGGTGGGTAGGCAAAATTAATCTCAAAATGCCATTGAAATTTGTTTAAAGATTCAATCTAAAACTTTATTTACTATTTATTTTTTTACCTCAACAGGAGTAGATAGCTTTGCCTATCATCTGGTTCACACTCCTCCTTGACCTTTTGAACAGGAGTAGAGGTTCATCCCTTGTTTCCTGTTTAGTTTTCAATTCCTTCTAAAATCTTTTCATTCTCTTTCACTCCCAGTAGTCCCTTTTATCTTAATGGCATTATCACCTTGTTTGGGGTGAATTGATTTTAAAAAAATAAATAAATAAAATTAATAAGATCAGCAAAGAAGGAGAGGTTAAAATATTTCCTGAAAAGAACTCTCTCTCACTCTTCCCTTCTCCAGCTGGGTCACTGCTTGAGTACAACAGATGTTGTATTGGATGTGTGGGTGGTGTAATGGCTAATGGCTCAGAATTGAAAATCTGAGAGCCAAGTTCTAATTCCACTCAGATTTGTTATATTCACTTACACACATATACCTTTGGGAAAGGTATGAATCTACCTTCCTCCCCAAACTATGAGTTAATTAGTAGGATTTGAATCAGAAAATCATTATCTCCCCAAAATTCTTATAATATAAAAAATTAAAATAACATGCAAAAATCAAACAAATTATTGAATTATATATGTAATCTTGCATTTTTTTTTTTGTTTGATTTTTTTTTTGTATGGTATTAGATTATATCATTTGAATAATATGACTGGAGTGAATATTAACACTTCCACTGCTGCATTGTTATTGCATTATTGCCTGTATTTGCTGGCCCATTTTAGGAAATTGCCATTTACCAAAAATAAATTACTATAAAAGACACTGACAGTGATTTCTCATGGTTGCGACCATTTTGATTTCAGTAGGATACTCTGCAGTATAGATTAAGTTAAGCAACCCCTACCCCTCATACAATATAATAAAAAATATTTAAAAAAAAAAAAAAAACAGGTTGTATTGTACTATTATATATCTGTACTGGTTTAGAAATATCACTAAGTGCTAGTTAGTTTATAACACAAATGCTAGGGGGGGGGAGCAACATTTCTTGATATCTTGAAAATGTATATATACGTTGATGGTAGGTAATGTAATTTTTGAAAAGACATGTCTTAAAATATTTGTATACGTTGACAGCAGGCAATGTTTCATAAACATGTCTTGACACACACACACACACACATATATATATATATATATATATATATATATATATAGGATTAATGTGAGTAAAAGTGTGTCACTTAGCTGATTGATGTTACCTTCAGCATTTTTTGTAAGAATGTGTAAATATTTCCACAGCAGCTGAAGTGTTAATTTGAAATATTTTTCAAAAGAGAATGAAATGTAATGATATTGATTTTTTTTTTTTACTCGATATTTCAGTGTTAATGACAAAGCTTCCTTCATTTTACATCTATAAAAAATTGAAATCACAATTCTAAAACACTTAACACTTTCAAAAAAATTACAATTGACAGGACAAAGTGAACACTTCCAATGACACTACTGGCAGGAGATTAAGTTTTCAAGTTACTGATTTTAGTTCATACTAGAAATACCTGTGAAAATTTCATGGTCTTCCTATTTAAATTTTTCTGTCAAGTCTTCAAAGTTAATGATTAGATTAACTTCTTGTGAGTTCCATGACTATAAAATGCTAATTGAAATTCACCTATTGCATTGTTAAGTACTTGAGCTTAACAAAATATTTCAATAAGAATCTTAAGTATGAATGCCGGTTATTATTTAAAGAAGAGGGTACAAATGAAATAATTTAAAATTGTCAAGTTGTTTTGCCATTCCACTGAAGCAGATGTTAAATATACAAGTGTTATTGCTTTCCTCTTTCTTCACTTTTTTCTTTCTGTCTTTTTCTCACTGAAACTGAACTGTTCTCTGTGTCTTTTCTGTCTTTCCCCCACAATCAAAACTGAATAGTCCATTATTTATGAAGTATTAGCAAGAAGTAACACATGTGTTAACTAAGGAATAAACAGAATTATAATATATTTTGTCACATCTTGTTGAGAAACTTTGTAAAAATTGTTAAAAAAAAAAGAGGCATCACAAGATCTTATACTGAAAATACACTTGGTTTTATGGAATAGATACTATTTTTTTTTTTAACTTGGCAGGGAATTTCTAGTTGTTAATGACATCAGAAATAGTTTACATGAAGAACAGTCTAGAAATTGTGAAGATTTTTAATCTGCACAGATAATGGTCTATGTAGTAATGTGATAAAAGCAAATAGGTTATTTATGATGGTGGCTCTATATAATAGAATAGGATTTTAGTATTAAATTAACTCTTATAAATACAGTAAGAAAAATATGTTTATATTTTGATAATGTTATAGAGAGTTGTATATTGGAATAGAAATTGTGAGATGGATATAAAAGATGGTGATGAAAATATTAAGATGTCGAAAGAGGAAAGTATTAATACTGAAGATGTTTATTAATATGTCTAAACATTTATTGAGATGATCTAGTAACTATTGAGTTTGAAAGAAATATTAGATGTTGCATTGTGTCTAATACGATGGGTGATAACGTAGACTGAGTTTGGTAAGTGAAAGCAATTATTTGTACTGAGTGCAGTAGCAATACCTTCCACAAATACTTCCTACATAATGGTAAAACATTAGTTTCATTGGTGACTTCATCGAGCTAATGTTTGACCATAATGTGGGAGGTATTTCTGCCACACCCTGTATAATAACTAAAATGTTTGAATGGGGCAGAAATATCAAGATGAAAATCATGTTGTAAAATTTTTATTTGAATAAATTGGGCACAATTACGGTTTCATATTTTCCCCACCCCTGGGCTTTAAGAAAATTAAAACTAAGCTATATATTAAAAGAGAAAGCATAGTCAAATCTCAAACCACATTCTATCTGTAAAATATTACCAACAGGAATGAATTACCATTGGAAAAACAGTTTATTAATGAACTGCTTCTTTAAAAAAAAACAAAAAAACCATAATCTGTATCTCTTTATTACATTAATATTAAATAATAATCATTAGACTTTATCTTGAGCTTCTTTTTTAAACACATTTTCTTAATTGGTTGTTAGAAATATTATAAATGACCTGGTTAATTTTAATCATGGAAATTTAAATTGTTCCCTACTATGGCCTCCTCATAAAATCTGAATTTGAGATTCAAACTTTGTTAGTGACTTGAGAGTATTAATCAAATGCCATATCAAGTTATACATAATAATAATAAAAAAAATTATTTTTCTTTTAGTTTTAAATATTTTGGAGATTTTTCATAAATGCTTTAATTTGTCCTTATTATACCAATTTGAATTTGCTCTTAAAGTTTTTGTTTGTTTGGTTTACACTCCTCCCTGGTCTTTTGAACAGGAGTAGAGGTCTATCTATATTTCTGAGATGAGGTATTGCAACTATTTACACTGTTCAGACTGTTGTTCTCATCTTTGTTGCCATATTCATGACATTTTGGCTATTGTACACTCTGGCCTTCTTCAGGTGAAGTAGCAGTCATGAATACTGTTTTTTAGTTATTCATTCTATGCCAAAGTTGGATCCACATATATGTACAGAATGACATATCTATTCCAAGTCTTTTATTTAATTCCATCTACATTCAGGATGTAGGTGATCATGACCCTCCACAGACTCCTTTTCTTTATTAACTGTGAATTGCCATGGTTTCTTGGTAAAGATAGCAGAGTAGTTTCCTGTTATCTTCACATTTTCTTGAAAGGGAATTGCAACACAGTTGTCTGAAATTTGAACTCTGCCCCCCAATTCAACTTTCTCTGCCAATAACCATTAGATGGCTCATATATCTTATTCTGAAATTAACATGGTTAATAATTTTTGGTTTTTATCTCTCTTTCCATAGATTTTTTTTTTTGGCCTCTACATCTTAAAAATATTCTTTAAAACAAATAAAATTTATTCCAAGTAGTCTGTTAATATGGTTGATTTGTTTTGTTTCTTTAATCATTTTAATACTAAATAATTTTTGTTCATTTCACTATAGTCCTTTGTGTAATTGATATGATTGTAAAAAGTACAAGAGAAAAGAAGCAGTTTTGTTTGTTAACTCTGATCACATCTAGGTAATGTTTTGAAAATTTGTTTGCATTGATTATGTTCCAACTTTGCCATTGGGTCAGTTCCTTCTATTGAAACAAAAGTTTAAAAGCAGCTTCAGTTAGCTTCATCTTGAAACAATAACTGAAGCCAGACATTCAGATTAAAATAAATAATGCTTTTCTATTGTTTGAAACAAAAGTACCTGAGAATTACTACATGTATTGACATTGGAATTTCTGTGCTCTTGTAATTAAATCCACTTTGTTTTTAGGAGTGATTCTTGTAGAAATATACTGTAATTTGTTTCTATTTGCTATGTCCCTTCATGACATGGGTGATCATGGCTCTCCACAACATCCAATTCTTTGAACCTCCAAGCAATGTTTGTCTTCTTACTACTGTGCTCAAAATTTCTATGAATACCCTTGATCAGAACTATTACTAATTTATTCAAAAGCAACAGCTACTTTTTGCTATAATCTCTTATTGGAAAGATCTTGTATCAACTTTGTAAGGTGTTATGTGAAATAAATTAAACTTTTTGAAAGTAATAATTTTGCATGTTTTTCATTTTAGCAAAGCATGTGATGGGGAGGTGCTGCTAATTCTGTTTGCATGATTTTTAAGTTATTGTTATGGTGACATATCTACATTAGAATGAACACTTCCTCCTTCATAAATACTAACCTGCGAGACCTCCTATGTGGGCAGTTGGGATGCAGTGTAACCTGACAGACACTTCTATCTGCTGACTAATAACACTCTTATTTTGTATATATGTTCTGTTATTTCAATACACTTGTTCAAACTACCTTCTTTCTGTGTCTTTTTTCCTGGCCCCTAACATTTAAATGCAATGTCAATCATTATCTTCTGTTTTCTTAATTCTCGTTGTTTTAATGTTCTCTCTCCTTAATAGTATTTTTTCTAATATTCTCTAACACTCAGTAACCCCTTGCATCATAGTAGCTTTATTGCCTTGCCTGGGGTGAAATGAGTAAAAAAAAAAAAATCATGCCTTATTTGCCTGCTGTTGTGATTGTAGGTCCTAAAGTTTTTTTTTTTCTTCCTGTCTCCAAATAATAGTTTTCCCTTTACTTTTTATCCCTTGTATCTGTAATCAGTTGTAAGCTGAGTTTCTGCTGCCTCTTTTTCAACTCATTCTCTTTCCCATTGTAGTGCATTCAAACAATAGACTCTTGATGATTTTACAGAGGAGGTCAGAGCCAACTTCTCTAAATAAATGTGACTAAGACAATGACTTTAATACTATTGATACATTGTTAGTATAATTCCTGTGGTGGCACTACTTAGAAAAGTGGGAAAGGAAGAAGAGGAAGCAGTGTTCATCTCTGATTTCACAAGTGCTGCCACCTACAGGGGAATTCTTCAATTATCATTTGTTTTACTGCTGCCGCTTCTTCACATAGACTGTTCACAGTACTCAAAGACTGCCAATAAAATTGATAGAGTCCATTGAATATAATACTTCAATTTGACTTCCACTGGCTCCAGACTTTTTTCTTTGGCTTCTATGCAGCCAATGAAAAATTATGAAAGAAATATTAAGTGTTTTCATAAGATTTCTATAGGAATATCGAGTACATTTAAAATATGAATTTCAATAGGTCTTTTCTTTGTCTATCATTTGTCCTTTTATTTCTTAATAAGGATTTAAGTTAATATTGCTTGTAGCATGAATCATATGAACCTTTACCTATTAAGCAGTTTAATTTATTGTATTTGGGACTTTCAGAAGTTAATATAAAAAAAAGTTAGAGAGAATTGTCATAGATCTTATTGACTTTTAACTTTTACATAATTTTCACTTTTCAATCATTTTTGTTTTTATTATGAAATAAGGTATTAAAAAAAAAGAAATGTGTCTACATGTCAATTCAAAATTGTTTTTGAAGCCTATTAAAATAAAATGTTCTGTCAGACACAAAGGCATCAATTTGACATGAATATGAAATGGAGACCTTTATACTACATGAATAAATCATAAGAAGTTTGTCTGCTAATTCCTTGCATTCATTCTGTTTAAATCATGAAGCAATTTAAAAGTATTATCAGTTTAAGTCCATATTCATTTATAGAAACAATTTGTTTGGGTTTAAAACACATGCATTAGAAATTGTCTCATTAAAAGAGTAATAAATTCGACACACGCACAAACATGAAAGTCTGTTTCCTCTTTTTATTTAACAATTTGTATATATCACAGAAAGGAGATCCTTACAGTGTCATATGTGAGGTTGAGCCATTTTAATAAATATTTTGTATGGTAAAGGGCGGGAAAAGTGATTTTTAATAGAAGCACACAAAAATGAGATATTTTAGCAGTCATTCTTCTGCTTTCAAAATTAAAAATACTTTATATATTTTTAGAATGGTTTATGTATGGTGCATTGTTAGGATGAAATAATATAGAATTTGACAGCATTAGAATTTTTCTGGTTATCTGCAAACCTCAAGAAAGCTTTGAACCAGTCAGTGACAACCCATTAATTTCAATTATGTCAAGGCAAATAGGTAAGCACAGGGTTTCACTCATTGATAATCTCTTTTTATAGATTTAATACTAAAATTATTCTAACTCCTTCATCATTTATTAGATATATGTCTTTTCTATTCATTTAGGAAAACAAAATGCTGCTTTTTTTTTTTTTTTTTTTTTTATGAGATTGCTATGAATATCTGAATTTTCATCTATTTTATTTACTCCCACCAGCTCCCCCAACCACCACCCTAATGCTATCTTCTTTCTTTTAAAATTACCATAAAATGAGTGAGAAGACTGGGAGATCAATGAAATTAAATTTGTGATTTGACCACATTATTTATTTATTTTTTTTCCCATTAATTTGCCCCAAGTAAGGCAACAATGCTACCAAAACACAAGTGGCTACTGGGAGTGAAGGAGAGTGAAAAGATTTTAGAAGAAACATGAAAGCTGATCCTAAACAAGGAATAAGGGATAAACCTTTACTCTGGTTAAAAAAAGAAAAAAAAACAAACAGGAAGGAGTGTGAACCGAACGATAGATGGACCTATCTATTCCTATTAGATTTATGGCTGGTTTCTCTGATAATCTTTACCTTCTTTTATGATAATAATAATTTTTTTTTTTTTTTTTTTTTTAAGCATTTCACCCCAAGCAAGGCGGGGAGCCACTAGGATACAAGGGGTTACAGAAAATAGGAAGATCAGATAGGAGTGATAGAAGAAAGGATGAGGGTAGTAGATAGATTAAGGCAACTGGAGATGTCGATTGACATTACACTTGAATAGCTGGAGATTATAACTCACAGGGAAACAGGAGAAGGGAAGAGAGTTCCACAGACGAGAGGTGCGAGACATGAAGCTATTAGAGTAGAAGAGACGGCTACATTTAGGAGTTTCGACAGTGAAGGGGTGAGAGCGGGATGCCAGAACGATATGTAAATGACTGTCTAGCATAGCTAAGGTATAGACTATATAAATACCCAAGCAATAAGGGTAGAGTATCTCGCAATATACATGATAATATAAGAAGGAAAGCACACTTCATAATAACAATTAATTTTAAAATTATAACCATGACAGTTTTAATGGAAACTTTTATTTAGGTTGGTTTGAAACTAATGCTACCAAAATTAATGTTTAGTTGGTATGCATGTTTTTTTTCCTCTTTCTCTCTCTTTCTCACCCCCATCCCACCATCAGATCTAACAGTAAAGAAATAGTTACGTCCTTTTTTGCTTTTTAATCCAGTGATGAATTTTATGCCAGTGATTCTAATGTTATAATTTTCAGTGTTCCCATTTTGACATTCATAATAATTTTGTTTGATATCGAGCCTGGTTTATATTGTCAAACACTTCTATTCATTCTTAGAAAGTCATCTTAAGATACCTTTAAGTTTATTTCTTGTTAATTGTTAATTTGTTATTTTGAAAATCTCCTTTTTCTGTTCATCCTACTTAATTCTATCAGATAAATAGAAGATATCCTATTGAAATCATTTAAATATAGACACATGTAATGTGGCAATATATAAACAAGGAGTGGCAATGTTTAACCTTTGTGCTTGTAAAAAAATGGTGTGTAAAAAGGATGATTATTCCCTTGACATCACTATTACTGTATACACTTTTGACTCCCTCAGCAATATTTATTTACAAGAATATAAAAATATTTGAACTAAGTACAATGCGATATTTATTATTTACCTTTTATAAAGGTTTATTGGGTAATTTGTTTTAAGCCCTGCACTAAATATGTAAAAGAAAATTTGCTGAATAGTTATATTTAGGTGTAAATGTACATTCTTAATTTGCAAATAACAAAGAAATTTTGATAAAATCTACCATTTTGAAGTTATTGACAATAAAAATCCGAACTCAGTTGTGTCACAGCAGCCATTACTGGCATTGTTTGCAGATATTTCCTGTGGAATAAACTTTTTATTGCGCACGGAATGAGTCCTTAGTTGTGCAGTAATTCAGTCAAGTATAAACCGTAAAAAGGCCGTTAACAATGCAATCTTCCGCACAAATCTGCTCAGCAGCGAATGTATGCAAACAACACCAGTAATGGCTGCTGTGCTGTAATGCAAATGAGTCCGAACTTTTATTGTCAATAACTCCTAAACGGTAGATTTTATCAAAATTTCTTTGTCATTTTCAAATTAAGCATGTAAATTTACACGTGCATATAGCTATTCAGCAAATCTTTATTACATATTTAGCGCGGGGCTTAAAAATCAAATTACCCGATTTATTTGCCATTGTATAAAGAAATATATTTGAAAAATTTTTTTTTTTCAAATTTATAAAAGAGTACAAAATTGTCAAAATATAAAAACCAACTACAACGCAATATTTATTATTTACCATTTTATAAAAAACTATGAAAACAAGTTTTTTATCCAATCTGATAAATAATGTTTAATATCTTTGTTGTCATTTTATAGAATAAAGAAAATGTATAATTCCACTTTCATATGTTTGGATTTTATTAATTTTCTAATCATCACTTTTTAAAAACAATAAACATTGTTGAGGGAGTCAAGTGTATACAGTAATAGAAGTGTCAATGGAATAACCATTCTTTTGACAGAGTTCTTTTTGCAAGCACAAATGAACAACCAAAGTGGAGAGACACTTTTGTTTAGTTTGGTTTGGTATGTTTTTAATTGAATTTAGCTGTAGTAAAAATATTAATGATATAATTTAGTAGCATTTTGTTTTCTTTTGTTTTTTTAATAAATAAATAGATATTCATGTGTTTTTATTCTTCATGTAGATTGTTATTACAATAACTGACAAAAGAACAGTTATGTAAATTAGGCATGTTGATGAGTTTTACTTACATTCATTCTTTCCATTTATCCATTGCCTTTGTGTTGGCATCTTTTATTGAAAAAGTATTTTCTGAGTTTGGGCAGTTATATCATGTCACTTTGAGTGCTACTGGTACCATGTAAACCAATACTACCTGTTGCAGGGTTAGGACATTGGTGTCTTAAACCGGCTCCCCCATCAGGCTTTTCTGGTGAGGAGGGTAGCTTGACACCAACTAGGAATAAAAGCAATACTTGACAAAGAGCAGCTGAGCCTTCTTGTTGGAGTCAGCAACCATCTAGTAAAATTGGGTAACTAAGTTTGCATAATTATATGTGCAATTAGTGTGATGATGACACATCTCTGGGCAGAGTACTTAATGGCTGAGTAGGATATTCCCCCCTCCCCCAATGGAAACAACAGCTACATGTCTGTAACCATGGCAAGCTTTCAGATCAGAGGATGTGGTTTAACCTGGAGACAAATGGGTTCCACCTTATGCATGAATAAATAGCTCTCCAGCTTTCAGGTATCAGCTCTGCCTTCTTGGCAACTCTGATCATGCAGCAATGTCTGTAAACATCTCTTTCCACTCCCCTACCAGCCAAGAACATTCTACCAACAGAGAGATGTCTGTTGCAATCAGACATGTCTACTACCAACAGAATATCTTTATCAATGAGCTGATTGGGATTCGTTCTGTGATTGCTTTTTTTTTTTTTTGTGTGTGTGTGTGTGTGTGCGTGTGTGTGTGACATGCTTTGGAATTAAGTTTTCAATTGTCCTGTTTAAAAATATGCCTCTGAGGTCTCCTGAATGAAAGCTGGCATCAATACTTTCATCCTAGCACGGAAATACTAAGTGAACATGTTCATCTCCTTGATTCCCACCTGCATGCTATAGCCCACAGGCATCACTTCTTCCAGTGGTACCAGTGTGATATGTCTGATTGCAACAGACATCTCTTTGTCTCTGCTCATAATGAGTGTCCTCAAAGAAGCAAAGTTTCTGTTTGCTGATAGAATGAAACAACATATAGCATCCTGCAAGTTCAGTTCTAGAGATTATTGGTGGCTCTGCAAGAGTATGCTGAACCAATTCTCAATCCCTCTATTCAATCAATTTGAAATCCTGACATCTACAACAGATGATTGAATGCTTTGCTTCCAAATGAACACTTGACTCATTTGGAGTGCCCACACCTAATTTTCCTCTTTAGAAAAGAGGCAGAGGCTAAGTGATATGAGCATAGCCTGGTCACTGTTCTCAGACATCATTTTTAAGTAGAGTGCCATAAGGCAAACTGTGGTGACTGGATCCCAGCTGTCATCCTAAAGAAAAGTGCTCCTGAACTAGCTCCAGTTCTCTCCAAACTCTACAACTATTGCCTCACTGCTTCTTGCTTTCCAGCTTGTTGGAAGTCGTCCTCTGTAGTTCCTGTTTTTAAGAATACTGGAGAACATTCTGACCCCTCTATAACCCTTTTTGGCAAAGCATTTGAGGCTTTAATCAATGCTGAAGCAGTTAAGCATTTTACTTCTCACAACCTACTCTCAGACAAACAATATGGCTTCCGTTTCACCAAATCTATCACTGATATGTTAACAGCCATCACTGAATAGCTCAAGCTCTTGATAATAACAATGAAGCTTGGGCTGTGGCTCTTGATATCTAAAAGGCATTTGACATGGTTTGGCATGCTGGTCTTCTACATAAGCTCCAGAGCTATGGTATTACAGGACAATTGTTTAATTTAACCCAATCATTCCTATCAAATTGTGAAATGAAGGTCATTTTGAATGGGCTC
The DNA here is from genome assembly GCA_903632075.3 of Acanthosepion pharaonis. Taxonomy (NCBI): domain Eukaryota; kingdom Metazoa; phylum Mollusca; class Cephalopoda; order Sepiida; family Sepiidae; genus Acanthosepion; species Acanthosepion pharaonis. The sequence goes on along the minus strand of CAHIKZ030002472.1, from coordinate 47,500 downwards.
ACTTCCAGATCCTTTCACATGAATGAGGGTGTCCCCCAATGCCCTATCCTGGGTCCTATGTTGTTTCTGATCTTCATCAATGATCTTCCTGATGTCATCAGATCCCAAGTAGGCATTTATGCAGATGACAACACCATTTACTCCGGTCTCAATAGAAAATCTGTCAGAGCTGACAAAGTAAACTTGGATGCTGCTCTTGAAAAGGGTCTCTAATTAGTGGTTAACCGGGGCAGGAAATGGCTTGTAAATTTTAATGCCTCCAAAACTAAATTGCTCTTATTTAACCACCATAGAGAAACTTTTTGCCTGCCATAAGTATGGCTGATATTAGACTACTGGAGAGCAACACACTGCGCCTTCCTGACCTCAGGTTTTGAACTGACCTGAAGTGGTATGACTACATCAAATAAATAGCTGCATCTATTGCAAGGAAAGTTGGGTCACTGTGTCAGGCAATAAAATTTTTCTTGTCACAGTCCATTGTGTACCATTCTACCATTCGTCCATGGATTGAATACTGTTGCCATATCTGGTATGGTGCTTCTACTATTCATCTCAAGGTTCTTGACAAAATCTAAAGAAGGATTTGCAATGTAATTGATCTTGAATTGGAACCTCAACATCAGTCACTTTCTCACCAACACAGTGTGGCTTCTCTGGGTCTTTTCAACAAATACTTTCATGGCAACAACTGTGGCAAATTTTCTTCTCTGGTGCCCCAGCTACATGAATTTAAGTGTGCTACTAAATTGGCATCTCAGTCCTGCACTTTTACTGCTGAAATACTTAAATGTAACTACCACTTCTACTTTAACAGTTTTTCGTGCACTTCCTCCCTTTTGTTTACTTGCTTCCCTGATAACTACAATCTTCAAAAATTTAAATGCAATGTCAATTGCCATCTTCTGTCTTCTTGAATCCAGTTCATCTTTTATCCTTTCCTCAATCCTCCCTGTACTCAGTCTTTTCTCTTGCTTCCACTCTTTGTAGTTCCCTGCATACTAATGGCATTCTCACCCTGTTTTTTTTTTGGGGGGGGGATGATTAAAGAAAAAAACAGATATGTAGAAAGAACTGGAGATGGTGATGAAACTATAATTGTTATAATGAAACTATGTTATTAACAATACATTAGTTTTTTTTGGTAGGAGTTGTTTTTCTTTTTCAAATAACAGAAATAAATTTAAGCCATTGACTTGAGTATTTCTATCCTTCAGTTTTGAAACTTCAAATTTTAGTGTTGAAACATTGTTGATATTTAATGTGTAATCCAATGGATTTTGAAGGATACAGTTAATAAGGATATTAGTTTTGAAATCTCTGAGACACAATTGGATCTAATTTCCTTGTTAGAAAGACTTAATCGGAGTACTAAAATATCTTATAAACAGGTTACTGTGACCAGAGGTCCTGGGAACCTGTGCCGGTGTTCTCTAGAAATGGAGCTCATCAGAAATGTCAGATCATATTGTAGTCTTTTTCTTCACAGTCATCCATTAACAGTCCTTGGGCAAAAATTCTGTTAGTATGCTTGCACTTAAAATGATTTGTTATATCAGGTGGGACTGTATTAACACATTAATTATATTCTAAGTATTTATCCATGGTCTCACTTGCATAGAATATGACACTAGGTTGAAGTTTAACATGGGATTCAATATTGTATATTTATGTTAATTATATGTGTATATATATATATATATATATATATATATATATATAATACATACACACACACACACAATATGTAAATTTTTATATATCAAGAAAAATTTTAGCGGTAAAAAGTATGATAAAGTGAAATAAAACTTTTTCCACTAATATATATATATATATATATATATATATAAATATATACACTAAGGTCACACTGAGGTCAACGACATGGCCTAGACATTATATACAAACCTGAAACAGACTTGTACATACTTTTATATTTACATGCAATCTATCTCTGATATTGAGCACTTTTACCTATAAATATAGCATGCCTTAAAACTATCATTGTGTCATTATAAGCACACATATACATACATGCATGCACACAAAGATAAGTCAAAAGCTATTTGCACTTTCACCATAACATATTTTTAAGTTTGTCACACTGCCTTCTGCTTATAGTTGGTACTATTATAGTCATGTGATTTAGTTTGAGCTTGATTGTGTCAGTTTTCTTGCTGCCGTTACAGTGTAAACATGGCCATTCTGCTAGCAGTGTGTACCAAGGAGGAACAAAGCAATGATCCGATTTCTCTAGTCAGAAGGTGTGTCAGGGACTAAAATACATCAGATGATTTTAACACAATGTGGCGACAGTACACTACCATGTAGAAGTGTGTCTGAGTGGCTCGCAAAGTTTAAAAGTGTCTGGACAAGTGTGATGCATGAAAAAGGGTGAGGATGCCCATCAACCTCCATCACTGATGAGAAGATTCAGCCAGCTTGAGAGATGTTAATGGTGAACCAGTGACTTATTAATGAGGTTGCATGTTCTCTGAAGATTCAGATCATTGCTCTTTGTTCCACACGGCTACCAGAGTGGCCATGTTTACACTGTAACAGCAGCAAGAAAACAGGTGCAATCAAGCTCAAACTTTGATCAAGTGACCATAACATTACCAACTATAAGCACGCATGAACATAAGGCAGTATGACAAGCCTGAAGACATGTTGTTGTGCGGTGTTTACTCATTCCCCCACGAGAATGAGATGTGACACAAGGTCGGATTAATGTGGGGACTCGAGGGCGTGCACCCGGGCAGGGTCAAAAATTCCCCTCAGCCCCCGTAACCGTCAGTTGCGCTGGCCTCGGTGTGAGCACCAATGCCTCCCTCTTGTGCAATGGGAGGGCGCGGCCTCAGGCAGTTGTTCCCCAGGGCTGGGCACCTCTTCAGTATAATTTTCCTCAATTGCCTCTCTGTCCTTTGACAGAGAAGCCCCTGAGCACACTCTGTTCAATGACAGAGACGCAACTGAGAGATAAGTAATGTGCATAAATTACTTGCAGTACAAATTACTTACATGTTGTTGTGCAAATGTGGATAATTTTTAACTTACCCTTGTATATATTCATGATGTATAGTTATTCAGGTTACCTATATAAATAAATCACAATTTATTTATTTACAGTACATTTACACTTATAAAAAGAAAAATAGTTATGTTGAGGATTTTAATGTATTTAAGAGACTAATACTTGTAACATTCTATTAAGAATGAAATAAAAAAAAAAAAAATCCTAAGTAATATATTTACAGTATGAGCTGTTAAAAAATCATAATATCAGTGATTCTATTTTAGGGAATACAGAGTAAAGTTTCTATTTTCCTAGTTAAGCTGCCCCTAGAAAATAAAATAAAAAAAGATTGCAGATTTGCATAATAGTCTCATCGCTATACTCTGTGCTTTGTGCTCCATATCTGATGTGGATATTAATGTCATAAGCTTACATTCATAGTAATCCTGCAATCTTGGTTTCAATAAATGCTACAAGATTCTTCAAATACACAATAATAAATGAGTTCAATCTTCTGACAATCACGTTTTCTGACCAAACTGCATTTGTCTTCTGGTCTTTTAGTAATTCAGCTTACAGCCATATCACATTGAAACACTAGTTCCTCTATGATCACCGAAGTTAAGCAATGTCAAACCTGGTCCATACTTAGATGGATGACTGCTTGAGAATACCAGGTGCTGTAAGCTTGGATGTGCAGGTGATGCAATAGATAATGGCTCAGATATGGAAATCGGAGAGCCAAGTTCTAATTCCAGTTGGGTTAGTTACATTCACTCACATGCGAAATACACTTGGAAATGGTATGACTCTACCTCTTCACCCATTATGGGTTAATTAGTATGACTTGTATCACTAAATCATTATTATATAGGTACCTCCACTGAATTTTTGATACCTAAGTTTTAAAATTAAATTTTAAAAATGAAAAAGGATTCTTGAAGATTTCATTCTAGTTTTAATGATCAATATTGAACTGTTGTTAATTTTTTTTTTTCTTCAAAAATTTTATTTTGTCATGTTGGTGTTAAGGTTAATATAAAAAAGCTTGACAAGAATATATAAAGTTGGATCTAAAAGTTTTTAGTATGTTAATGTTAATTTATAAGTACACAAATATAGTTTATATACAAAAATGCTTTAAGAGTAAGCTACAGTTTAAAACTTGAATCAATTAGGCTTGAGCAAATTGCAAGATTACCTGATGAACATTGTCTATTAAATATATACCATTTGACTTTGAAACTATATTTGTGCTTAGACAAGTCTGATCCCAAAAGAATTCTTTGTTGATCAAAGACTATAGTAAATACATCTTAACCAGGGACTAAACTTAAAAACAACTGTCAAAATATGAAATGATGAAATTAAAACAAAAACATGAACTAATATTTGGATATTTTTTTTTTTTTTAACTCTTTTCAAAGGTCACCCAACTGCATTTCCCTTTTAATCTGCACCTAAGTCAGAAATTATTTTTTGACTGCATATTTTTTTTTGTTATCAATATTGGTAATCTTAATACTAAGAGAGACAGTTATTCTGTCAGTCTGTCTCTCTACCGGGGTTGGGGGTATTTCCCATTTCTGTCTGTTGACCTTGTTCCTCTATTTATTTTCAACTGCTGAACATATTTTATGTATTCAAAACAACTTTTCAATTATTTTCTAGATGATATTATTATATTTCCCTTTCTTGTTAAGTGCTTATTTATTATTTTCATTTGCTGAACCCCCATATTCACAGGATAGCCTCACAATATTTTCATTATGCTATAAAATGTATAAAACTGCTTTCTGCTAAAGAACAGCTGAATTAACACTTTCATTGATGTGAGCAATTATAGACATTATGAAATTACTACAAGGCTGCAGTATTCATTTACACAATTACAGTCTAATAAAAATATATTGACCCTTTTAAAATATTATCTGTACTCTCAGAATGTAGTATTGGATTCTAGCTACCGAAAATAAGTGATTAAGAAATAATTTAAGTTAAGAACAAATAACCCAAGTTGAAAATGTTGTACAACTATAAATATAATATGTAATGATGCTACCAAAAATGTTTGGAGAAACTGGTTACTTACTCAAACTCCTAGTTTCCATGGTTTCCTTTTAAGTATTTTCTTGAGGATGTGTGGGTAGTATGACAATTATTGGTGTGGAAAGTGAAATTGGTGAGCCAAATTCAAATTTTTGCCTAGCTTGCTATATTCACTTTCACACAAATACCAATGGGGTGGAGGCAAGAATCCCTCTTTCTTCTCCACCATCTATGGATTAAATGGCATAGTCTTTGATCTTGGATGGAAACCAACCTAAGAGGAGGAAAATTATGGATAAAGCAACAGGAAACCACTCCACTGTCTTTCCAAAGAAGGTATGTCTATTCGCAGATAATGAAGGAAATGGTATCTGTGGTGAGCTATGATTGCCTACATCCAGTAGGGATATGGTATTTATTTATTTTTTATTTTTTTTTTTTATTAATTTATCTGACAACACAGAGGGTAGCAACAAAAAAATCTGTACTGCATTTAGCTTGAGAGAGAGATGGGGGGGATAATTCACAGAAATACCTCCCACATAATGGCACAAGGGTTGATATGCTGGTAAAACAAGCAACATAATGGTAAGACATTAGCTAGAAGACACCATTGCTTACTTATGTGGGAGGTATTTCTGTTGCATCCTGTATATAGATTTATGCTTAAATATTGGTTAGCATATTTTTTTTATTAGCTCTGTAAAAATCTAAACCACATATAACTAAAGAAAAAGCAGTCAGACAAAAACTTTATTTTATATAGTTCAAACAGACAACAATGCACTTGAATGACACTGACAATCCTTTTCAATGCCAATCAAAGGTATTGGCATTGTTCATTCTTTTCTAGTTTTTTAATACTAATTCCTTAAAGGTATTCCTTTTATTTAAGGAAGCATTTAGAAAGCATAGCTTCAGGTGTATTGTGTAATACAAATCTCTTTGGCTAAAGTTTTAACACAGCCAACTTTGCAACTAATGCTTCAGGAGCAAGAATCTGAAACTGTAAGGAAATATTTGAAGCCAAAAAAAAAAGATTATGCAAGTTGATAGTGATGACATCTATTTGCATTTAGCTCTAATTCCTTAAAAATAAAATTTCATATATTCTACCTCTGAGATTAATGTGTCAGCTTGTGTGTGTGTGTGAACATCTGCACTTGAATAAAATTTTTAAATATTCTGTAAGAAATAGTTGATTCAGTTAAATTTTGTTAGATATATAGGGAAGAGTTATTCTGTGCTTGTTTCTTATCCTAACTCCTTCCTGCAGGTCAATTTTGTTCACTCTACCTCCCCAAAAAAGGGAGCACTATTTGCTTTTCCAATCAGTTGTTATCGATATGTATATACTTAAATGCACTCATGCTCTGTCAGGATGATTGGAAAGTAGTTATTTCATGCACATCTCTCTCTCTCTCTCTCTCTCTCTTATATATATATATATATATATATATATATTGAGGTCAACACACAGTGGCGACAGTATGGGTTATGCAATCTTCAGGCCATCTAAAGGGCCTGAACTTAGTGCTTAAGCATGAAACAGACTGCTGCTGCTGCTGGGTGTTGACCTCACTATCCACTGCTATATTTTTTTATATTTATGTACACTCTATCTCTGATATTGAGCACTTTAACCTATAAATATTACATGCCTTAAAAGTATATTATTATCATTTTATATATATATATATATATATATATATATATATATATATAAAGGAGGCACAGTGGAGTAATGGATAGCAGCTTGGATTGAGAGCCGAGTTCAAATTCCACTCAAATCCATTACATTCACTTACATGCTAATACCCTTGGGAAAGGTGTGAATCCTCTTCTTCTCCCTTCAGCTATGGGTAAATAGCAGGACAGACTGGGTTCTATAGCCTTGGATGGCAACTAGTCTAGGAGAAGGACAACTCTGAATTCAAAAACTTGCAGAGGCTCATTTGGGGACCCTGTGGCACATAGTGCACCAAGTATCTGTATTCAGCCCTTCAAAAAGTGTAGATTGTTCTGCATAAAACCTTCAGCACTATAATCAAATCTCATGTGCTGGTGTCGGGCTGTCAGTTTCCTAGGAACTGATCTGCTTGACCCTCATATGTTGAATTCGATGGGAGGCTCGGTATATATATATATATATATATATATATATATATATATATATATATATATAGTGGGCATTGAGGTCAATATCAATCAGTGACAATCTGTTTCATGCTTGTAGTCTGTTTCATAGACCAGAATATTGCATTTAAGCATGAAACAGACTGTCGCCACTTGGTATTGACCTCAGTGTTCACTTTTATATTTACTTATGCTCTGTCTTTGATAATGAGGACTTTTTACCCATAAATATAGCAAACCTTAAAGCTGTATTTTTATCATATATCAATAATATTAACAACACCTAAAAGCATACTCCCTTGAAAATGGCTAAAGAAGTGGCCAAAAGCTCTTGGGACAATGGGCAATATGGATAATTTTTGCACTCCCCTACTCTTACCAAATGAAACATGTTTAAAAGAAAGGTTGCTGCCCAAATATACATTTTATATATATATATATATATGGTAAGCATCAAAGAATTATAGGAGTTTATTCAGATTATTCAGCCCCTATAATTTGTGGTATTTGTTCTCATATTCCAGCCCCTATAATTTATGTGGCATTTGTTCTCATATTCCAGCCCCTATAATTTATGTGGCATTTAATCGAATATTTTAGCCCCTATAACTTTTGTACCAATTGTTCAGATGGTACAGACTTGTTATTCCACAATCTTCTATGGAAATATCATTTCTCTCAGACTCAAGTTCACACAATGTAAATGAACTAATAAAACTTTTAGCAGGGATTTTTTTTATGGATAAAATGTATTTATAAACTGATCTTCAACATTATGTATTAGTGTGCATGTGTGTGTGCAGAACAAAAATTTATTCAGGCAAATATGGCTTTGTTTATGAGGAGAACATGATAATCATTATTCCTATGTCTTTCCTTTCAGGCTAATATGTTCATCTTGGTTGTTATACTCACAACATTTTGGCTGTTGTATTTTCTGACCTTCTTAAGGTGCTTGTCTTTTTATTTCATGGTAAGAGTGGTTATCAACTCCTGTGGAATTGAGTGAAGATAATAGACAGACCAATGGAGGAAATGGCAACTGGAAGAAGCCATACACATATTAGGTGTTAAGCAACCTCCTCAGTAAATGTAGCATATAGATGAATACCATCTGGGAGCCTTTGATTAAGAAACGACACTCAAATATTTCACAACCTGAATAAAGACACTCATAAATTGCACCATTAGAGTTAACACTCCAAAATTTCACCACTGAATTGTTCAAGTTCTGGATAAAACATATTTGGTTCCTTGAGTTCAATTCCTGATTCAGGTAATGCCAGAAATTCACATACCCTAGTTTATTGGCAGAAATGAACATACTTCATCAAGGTGAATAAGACTAGTAAGTATTAGCTGATATCCCCATAAGCATAGAATGTGGAATGAGAACAATCTAGCCCTGGTGATTTAAATATAGTGACCAATTCAACATTCCATGAAAGTTACCAAGTATAATGACAGACATCAAAAGAGGGCTGGAGAGTACAATGGTTGAAATATAGCAAACATGATGAGCATGCTAGTCCAAATGGAAAGGAATATAATAATAATACCACATCTAAAAAAATTCCAGTATTCAAAATTAATAAAAAAAATCAAAAAAATCATGACAGCGGTTTTAGGTTAGCCTTTAAAATGTGACCTATTTCTTAATGATTAGTGAAATAAAAACCATTTTAACTGGAGGGAAAAAATGCTCTCTTTACTTTCAGATACACTTTCAAATATAATTTATTTTATCTATTTAAAATTGTTATTTGAAAATTTTTGCAAAGTCACATCAGCAGAATGTCACATCAAGCTAACCCAGGATGATAATTATTTTCACTGCCTTCATCAGTATCTTTAAATTGCCTTGAATCTCTATCCAATTCAATGCCAGACTAAGACATCAAATAAAAGAAATTTCTTGTATGATATCTCACCAGATGCTACCAAAGATTTTCATTTTGTTTTTATTCTGATGAAAGCATCAATATTTATCTGTATTATCAGCTGGTATAAGTGTTGAACTTTTAATATCAAACTTTTTATGTCAGTAACTTTAGAAATTTATATGCCTGTGCAAGGCATACAATTCTGATAAATGAAAAGACAGTTGACATATGACTTTAGGAATGTTGGTCATATCCAATGTTTACAGCTCGGGTTTTAGATGCTATGCTAAGATTAAACAAAAACACAAATCTTCTGATAAAAAGTGGAATTGGATCTTCAATTAATCACTAAATAACTAATGTGTTGATTCCTTACCACATACCTCAATGACTTGACCTGCTTTTCTGAAATGGTAAGGTTGATAGAAGCTTGAGACACAAATGAGAAGAAGGAAGAAAGAGTTGAATTGAGCAGTGCAAAAATGATTCACTAATTTTCTGTTAAACAAATTTCTCTATTACAGAATTAAAGGTTAGATGAATTTCTTCATCCCAATTCAATAATATCCAAAATAAGGTAGAATTGTGCCCTTGAAGAAGTAAATGAATTTTTTTTTTAATTTTCGTTTTTAAAAATTTTTAAATATTCTCTTGAAATATTTTTTTGCTGCTGATAATTCCAATTTTTTTTTTTTTTTTTGGCCACCAATCTCTGAAGAAAAAGAGACCTGCCTTTCTCTTTTCACACTGTACATCTGAAAAATAGAATGGATTGACCAAAATGTAGTTATCAAGAGCAGCACAGAACAAGTTTATTAGTCTGAATAACTCTTGGAAAGATTTTATGCTGCTGACATTTATTCCAAAGAATATTGAATATATATATATATATATATATATATATATATATAAAGTACAAAAGACACAAAATTATCACTTGGAACTTGTTAACTTCCTTTTTTTTAAGTTAGTTGTATTCAGTAGAGTTCTGAGCTGCTGTGATGTTGCTTTTGTGAGTAAAAAATTTATAAAATCTGGTATCTGTACATATTTTATATAAAGTAGCTGTCACAGATTTTAGATGTAAAAGAATCAAATGCCAGGTGATTTGTTTGGATGAGTTACTGTCAATACTTACTGCTTTTACTTTTTAGAAAATTGAATACAATGTAATGTTTATTTGGTGCATTCAAGTAACATTTATTCTTTTCTGATAGAAGGGGAAAATGCTTATCTGTAGAATCAGCATCATACATGACTTTTTAAATAGTTGATTCTGTCAGAGCAAAAAGAGGGAAAAAAAATTCTGAGAATGCATATGAATCAAGGATAATTTGTAAAGAAAACCTGCCTTTGCCTGTAAGTTAAAACACTTCACAAATAGAAGCAAAGATAGCATGGAGAAAGAACCAACTGTTTTCCGCTTATCCAATAAAGAATGTAAGTAGAAAAAACAAAACTTGAATATAACTCCATTCCCACCACAATATTTTTTTCTGTTTATTTATTTATTTCAACATTTCATTACAAATATTCAAGCATATGTTTATTCTTTGTCCTCATACTAAGTGGTAGAAATGTTTCTCTTGCTATGATTCATGTTATATTAGTTGTTTTCAGGTTGTCTGCTTGAGGATTTAAGATGTTAATATTCAGTGCTTATTTTTTCACTCCATTATGCAATATTGTGATATTGTGGACACCTATGTAGAAAGGGAAGAAGTGATTTTTTTTTATCTCGGTCTCAAGAGATTATTAAGCCTCAAATAAATTTTCTTTCCAACAATACACATTATATTTACATTGTTCTCAGCATTGTCCTCATCTTTTTCATATTCAATGTTTTGGCTGTTGTATGCTCCGGCCTTCTTCAGGTGACATATATTGGAATTTTGAACCAAACCCTTTTTGTCTCTAGAGTTGATTGTTCTCATTCCACATGCCATGCCTTTTCTGGATATCTCTCCAGTGGACTAAAATGTTTTGGTCCAAAATTCTAATGTATATACCTGAAGAAGGTCAGAGCATACAATGGCCAAAACTTTGTGATTATGACAATAATGATGAGGACAATAGTCCGAACAATGTAAATAGTGTAAATAGTTACAATACCTCATCTCAGAAATGTAGACAGAAGTACACATTATGCCTGTTTTTAAAATTTTGCCCTAATGACTATATTCTGGGTTGCCTGATTTTTCTGCCATTTTGAAAATTGGGGTTTTTGAAGTAAGTTAAAAAATTTTTCTGTTAAAGTCCTGGAGTCATATTAAACTGTAAAAAAAAAAAAAAATTCCTTTGGTGTATGAACTTCCTGTCAGTGCCTGGGTTACAATTTATGGTAGACACACACACCACCATCCTATATCATCTCTCTTTCTTTTATGAAACCCACACAAAAATTACATGTATCTGTTTTAAATATAATAGTTTTTGAATTTCCAAGATGAAGCATTGTAATTAATTTGACTAATTTTTTTTTTCTTCATTTTATCTCTGTTACTTTTTATTGCCACTCTACAAGCATTAAGTGAGTAACATTGATAAAAAATAAAGAATAAGATTATGGCAAGACTTGAACTTGTATCCTTTAATCTTGGGAACTTAATTTCTCATGATAGTGCCATTTTGCCATAAAAGCTTTCACCAGCAGGTGTTGCTTAGATAAACCATATTTCTATCTGTTCTGTGTGTATCAAATTTTCCAAGCCCACTTTCCTCATTATGTGACCCAGAAATGTCAACCTTCTCTTCCTGATAAATATAAGCATCCTTCTTTTTTTTTTTTCCATTTTCCTTAAAAATTTGTTGTTACTCACATGTTCAGTCCAAGGTATTCTCAGCATCCTTCTGTAGAGCTACATTTCTGTAGCTTCAAGTCACTTCCTTATCTGTGAGAGTGTCCAACATTCACTGCCATATAGGGGGACTGATATTACATAGTTCAGAATTCTTTTCTTTGTTTCTAATGAAATTTTCATGTTTCTTATTAGTCTGCTTAGCTTTTGGTAGGCATATTTGCTATCCTAATGTGCCCTCGGTTTTCAGTGCTGCACTTTCCATCCTCTGTTAAAATACTTCCCAGATATTTAAATTGTTGTACTTGTTTGATTTTAGCATTTCCAATTTGTAATTTGCATGTCGAGCTGTTCCTTTTGCTGACAAACATACATTCTATCTTGCAATTGATGTTTAGTCCTTTCTTCTCACTTTCATTTACTAACTTCTGTAGGAGTCTTTGTAGTTACCTTTCTATGTCTGCTATCAACACTGTGTTATCTGCATATCTTATATTGTTAAGATTGTGGCTGCTAATAATAAATCATGGTAGGATTTCTAATTCTCTCATGATTGCTTCACTGCATAGGTTGAATAAGTCTGGTGAGAAGACACAGCCTTGTCTTACATGTCTTTCTATTTTTTGTATATTTACTGAACTCCTCTTCTATCTATATACAGGTGGTTCTCTGCTAGTATAGGTTCTGGATTATTCTTATATCCCTCCCAAATATGTTAAGCAAAATCTGCTTATTTAATGACCATAAAATAGTAACCTGAGGGTTGGGATAAAATGTATCCTTAAATGAATAAAAAAAAAAAAGAAACTAATCCAGGATTAATACCAACAGCTGTACTAGTTGCATTATATATTAGTTGGTATTGTTAAACTTTTGTGAATATTAACAATACACTATCACAATTCTTTGTATGAACCATTTTTGTTCATGTTTTTCTCTTATAGTTGGATCATCATTGCAGTTCTATGGCTGAACAGCAAATAACATTTTTGCTGCAATTAAGATTTAGGAATAAGAGATATGGGTAAGAAGACATTATAGTTCTTCTCTCATTGTAAAATGTAGTCTATTTACTACAAAATAATCAACCACATGTTGCAATACTGGTATTCATATGTAAATCATCTCCTCCAACAGAATTGTTATAGCACTACCTTTTATCTATTGGTCATTTTTGTCTTAGAATCTATCCTTTGCCTTCTTCAACTTGACAGAATTCATTTTCTCTTTAAGTCTTTTATACCATTTATGTTTTTCTAATAATGAATGATAAACATTTTGCCATTTTCAGCTTCCATACATCTCGAACAAGAATTTTATTGGCTTGTTTTAAAGTTAGACCTCTGCCTCTTATAAAAATCTTGGTTAACTTGGTTAAACTTCACCTATCTAGCACTTGGGATTGAATTATAGATTTTGTGGTTGCCATTTTGTTCTTTGACTTACATCAATAAGTGCATTATCCAGAAACTTTGTGGGTTGTTGCAGTGGGTACTGTATATGCAGACATTGTTCGCTTGACTGGGTAAATTTCTCTTTCAAACTGTTCATAAGAAAGCTTGAAACAAAATTGGTTTGTAAAGCTCAAGCCATTAATAAAACAGGATTACTACTTCCCTTCTATTATTTTTTTTTGTTTCTCTCTCTCTCTCTTGGTTCTCAGTTCACAGCACTTGCTATTAAGAAATTCACCTCTGAGAGGAAAACTGATTTAAAATCTAATTGAAGATTCTTTTCTATAATAGTCAGACTTACACCCACAAAATTCCCATATTCAAATATATATAAAAAAAACAGTAACCTTAAATATCTTGGGTTAATTCAACATCAAGTTGTTTTCATGACAACAGTCAAGTGGGATTTAAAACACTGACATTTCATTTATAAACAATATTGTTGAATTTGCTTGTTCGGTTTAGATGTAAAGCAGCATACAGATTGCAAAGAGGTTTCAAGTTCACTTCAGTGTGTCAGGTTGATGAGTTTTGATATCACTAACTTGTTAAGCCATGATTTTTCTTGGGATTGATAGTGGAGTGATTTCCCATAGCCTTCTCCACGGTGATTTATTGAGACATCACTTCTAATTAGCTAGCCATTTACTTGTCTATAGCCCATTGATAGATTTTATTTTTCATTCTACAGGGTTGCTAACAGCACTCTTTACTCACAAGGAATTGGAGTGGGGTGCTGGTTTAGTCACCAACCATTTGACTATAACACACACACACGTCTCTCTTTCCTTTTCTCTCTCTCTCTCTCTCTCATATATACACACACACACACACACACACACACACACACTCTTATACTCTTATTATTAAGAAACAAAAATATTATTAGAAACAAAGAAAAGAGTACTGAACTGTTATGTAGTATCAGTCCTCTATGGCAGTGAAAGCTGGACAATCTCTTCACAGATGAAGAAGAAACTTGAAACAACAGAAATGTGGTTCTACAGAAGGATGCTGGGAATACCATGGGCCGAACATGTGAGCGCAACGACAAAGTTCTAGAGGCATTGGCAACAAAAAACTTATACTTAACATCAGGAAGAGATAGTTGAAATTTCTGGGGTACATAATGAGGAAAGAGGGCTTGGAAAATTGGACACTCATAGGACAGATTGTAGGTTACAGGGTCAGAAGAAAGCAACACACAACCTACCTGGGGAGCTTAAGTGAATCTGTGATAGAACAGAGTTTGGGAGAAATGGCAAAAAGACAAAAGTTATTAAGAGCTATAATGGACAGGAAGTTGTAGAGAGCCATGATTGCCGTCCTGAAGGGACATAGCACATAAAAGAAGAAAAAGAACTTGTTAAGTGAAAATAAAAAGTATTATTTTAAATTTAAAGCATAATATTTTGTACTTGTGAAATCCAGAAATAATTGCATTATTGATTATTGAATTGGTGTTGCCAAAAATAAAAGCATAATCAGTATTAAAATTATTATCAAAGACAAGAATTTTTAAATATACAAAAATGTAAGTTTTGTGCTGGTGAGACAGAAAATTACTAGGAAGAGGAAAAAAGTCAAACAATTATGTCCTGACCCCCCAAAAGAAGAGGGATTGAGCAAAATGTCATGGGAAAATTAGCTTAGTGGGAGGTGTTGTAATAGAATGTCCCACACTCCCTATCACCTATGTGGACTGACTATATCAGTAGCTATATATGGTGAGCATGGGATATACCTGGGGGTTTGCTTTGGGAATTACTAGCCTGTCACCCAATTCCCTGTCTTTCAGTAGTGTATTCTCTTGTACAATAAACCACTCTTCTTTCATCTATGTGTGTTGCTGTTCCTTCAACTTTGTCTGTTTGTAACCTCTTTAAGAATACAACAATAAGTCATTATAATTGAGCAAAATTTATAAGTAAAATCTTTGAATTTTTCATTGAGGTCTAAATTAAAAATAACTTTGCAATTACTACTGAACCAATAAATCTTACACCTTTATATAATTAGCCTTCATATTTCAAGATTAAGTGCTTCTTTTGGCATTTTCAACTGCTTTAAGCAATTTATTGTCACATGTGCAAGTTGTCACCTTGTTTATAACATTTGGAGCATCTTACTGGTTCTACTAACACTCAGTATATAGAAGTAGATTCTCTAACTTTCTAGCAGCATTTTCACTTTTTATTTATCTAGATAAGAATATCTAATCCAAACCATGTCTCTTCCCTGCACTAAACGAAAGCTTGTCTAGCATGAAAAATAAAATTTGTTTACTTTGTATAATTTCCCAAACAAGTACATGTATATTACTGAAGATATTTTTAACCCCAACTCTCATTAAAAAAATTTTTTTTAAAAAGTTACTTTTTAGTATGGTGCTTGTAGTTTCTGTTTTATTTTGGTAAGTTTATCTACTGTTATAGTGTTAGAAACTGTTGCTGGGTTTCACTGTACTTCTATTATGAATATGGGTACCACCTTAATATTGATTTGTTAGAAAGTACCTCTCTTTCTCTCTCTCTCACTGTAACAATTTGGACATTAACAAAGAAAATAAAATGATGTAAAAATGCAATAATTAATATTTATGTATTAGGATAGAAAGAAAGTGGTCACTTGCTTTGTTCTGAGAACTTTAAAATTGTTTAAACATTTTCTTAGTGATACAGAACTTAAACTGAACATGAAGAAGTGAAGGTATGTTGAAAGTTAGTCCCCAAAATAAAAAGGGGGTTCAAATCAGATTTGCACCCCTTCCTGTTTAACAGTAATTTTCAACATGCTTCCACTTCTTTCTGTTCTGTTTACATTTGTTGCTTAATTATATAAGTTATAGTTATCCATATAGATCAATATTTCTTTTTCTTTCAGGAATATTTAATTTCAAGTTGGATAATTTCTTTTTTATTTTGCACTCTGCATGATAATAAATATTACTGCCCCTTTTACTGTATGTTTTCTATATTAGTTCTATATATTTGAAATTGCAGTAGTCTGGCTCTCAATTTTTAAGTTAAGATTGTTTTAGGTGTTTCCATAGAAGGATATTACTACGCAACCAAGAAATTCAAAATTCAACTTGCATTGGCAGGACTAACATTTTGCTTGGTGATAATAGGCACTAAAGAGTGCTAAAGGTTAATTGATATGATTCATAAAAATGAGTATAGTATTGAAACAGCAGGCTTTTAAAAGTTCAAAACGGACACATCAGCCTTTGGATTGGTAAGGAATATTTGCACTGTCTTTGGAAATAGTCTTAGGTGTCAGGAAATACCAACTATGGTTTCAGTTGGATCATTTTACTTGCCGAGATTAAGAATGACAAACAGCATAAGTCTCTTCAAACCATAACTGAAGAAAATTCTAAACTAATAGTACAAGAAATGGCACAGCAGTTCAATATGATCCATACAGCAATCCATAACTTGCCTCCATGAACTAAAGCATCCAAAATTGGCCAAAGGATTTCACATAATCTGACTGGTGCCCAATTAGTCAGTATTAGTTATTAACAAAAAGACACTACTGAACTTTTTCTTTTTTTTTTTTCAAATGATCAACATCAACAGTGATAAATATTAGGTCTTTTATAATCATATTTAGCAAGGAGACAATGCTATGATCCAAAGAAGAGTCTCTGTGGAATCCAACCCAGGATTACACCATGAGAAGATAACTCTGTGTGTGGGTGTCATCTATCATGAAATATTGAATTGTAATGAAGCAGTCAATTCTGAGAGATATTGTCATCAGCTAAAAGCACTGTATTAGTCTTTGTTGAAAAAGTGAGCTTCACAGATGAATTGGATAGATATGTTATTCCTGCATAATACAGAACCACCTGCTGCAAAATGCATACAGAAATATCTCATCCATCCTATTCTCCCCATTTTGCTTTGTTAGATTATCATCTTTGCTGATCTTTACAACATTTCCTGGATGGAAAATGGTATGCCAACTATGTCAGTTAGTCAGTTATGTGCCATGCATGATACACGCTTAGGAGATCATGTAACTTTTGATACATGACTGACAAGGCAGATTTTTTCCTGCAGTAGGTTCCCATTTCTTTCTGCTGTAGACCAATTGCCATCCAAAGCTATAAAACCCAGTCTGTCCTGCTATTTACCCATAGCTGGGGAGAGAAGAAAAGGATTCATACTCTTCCCAAGGGCATGTAAGTGAATTCAGATTTGACTCTGCCAACTATGAAGAGGTTAAACAAATTTTCCCACTCAAAAACTAAAGAATTTTACACACATGGCATTAATAATTTACCTGCTTGATGGGATTATGTATTTGAATAAACTGTTATCTTGATTGAATTTGTAATTAATCGTGTCTCAACAAAAAAAGTGACAGAACTTCTCTTCCAACCTAATAAATACAATAATTTTATTTACCTTTCTCAAGAATCTATCTCTTTTCCTAACTATGGATTAAAGCAAGATAAACTGGGTTTTTTAGCCTTGTGTGATGGCCAAACTTGGAGAGCAACTGATATTGAAACTGTGGAGAAGGCAACTATTATCATTCCAAAGAAGACCTGGCAGTTCACAGATCTTAAAGAGAAGCACCATGACTGTCTATGTATTGAAGGAAAATGACAAGAGGAAAATTTAATTGAAAATTCACTCTTGTTCTTCCCAAGTGGTATTGAACCAAAATGTGATGTTCATAAGGTTGAGTATAAGGAAAACTCAGATTTAGGTTCTATGCATTTTTATTTTCAGCATTTAAATATTAAATATTTTAAAAAAAATCTTTTTTATTTTAAATATGATAGTTTAATAATGTTTTCTGGCAAGAAGTCTTTAATCTTTGATTAATGGTTACATCTAATAGGATTAAAAAAATTTCTCAGAAATGTATTATTTTTCTAATAGGGTGTTTCTCAAAATTTATTACTTTTTTTTATATTTTTCATGCACTTATAAGAAGTGTATCAAAAACATTCTTGTTTCCTTTTTATATACATGATGAGAGGAGATGACTTTGTAAATGCAGAAC
The DNA here is from genome assembly GCA_903632075.3 of Acanthosepion pharaonis. Lineage (NCBI taxonomy): Eukaryota > Metazoa > Mollusca > Cephalopoda > Sepiida > Sepiidae > Acanthosepion > Acanthosepion pharaonis. The sequence continues at coordinate 29,139 of CAHIKZ030002472.1, read as the reverse complement.
TCTGACACAGCTTCATCCACATTAACACCTGTGACAAAAAAAATACTATTTCTTGTACAATTTAGGCAACCATATCCAAATATGTCTGTGCAAAAACTAAACTTAGAAATTTGTCAAGAATGGAAAAGGTTTAATATTTTTTCCTTTTCTTTTTGTGTTTCCAATTTATGAAGGTTTTTTGAAAATCCTCACATTCTACAGAATTGTGATATCAGGTTGTCTCTGATTTTCATGAATCTGGCAACTAGGTACATTATTAAATTAGCAAAGGAATCTAAATGAGATACATGAGTAAAACTATTTAAAATATTTTGCTAAAGATTGCTTCATATTCCACATCTCATTTTGAATGATATTAGTGACTTTTAGGTTGTGTGAAAAAAGCACTAATAGCTAGTCTGTCATTATTACCCACCACTCCACATTCATATAAGTATTTACATTTCTACTTTAATATATTAATAATTAACTCTTTAGAACTATTTAATCGCTGAATGACTTTTGAAGTTAAGATTTTTTGTTCCAGTGTTCCTTGATCTAAAAATAAAAAAATCTAAAATGATTTTTATATTGACAAAGTCCTATGAAATAATCTATTTTATTTTTCATTTCCTTTGAAAGAAACTGATTGAATTTAATTAGATAACTACACTTTTATACAAAAAAACACTCATTTGTTGGTTATTATTTATAAAAATATATTTCATTTTTTAAACCTTTCTATTTTTGTAAACCATTTTGAAATATCAAAACAAAGAGCTCTTTTGCTTTTTATTTGATTTTTCTTCTTAAGAACACTGCTTTCCATTTTGTACTGTTTATTTTCCATTCTCTTCTTGCTTGAGAATCAAATATTGGCTTTTTCTCAGTCAATACCTGAAGGATGGCCAAACTGCAGTCATTAAGCAGTGTTTGTCCCCAAATCACCAAGCTTTTCATCCAGACATGATTGTCAGTTGGATATTGTCAGTGTGTTTGCCCTGAAGAGAAACTATCTTTTCTCTTGCTACTTGGACATTATTGAAACACTTGACCAGTAACAGGACATTAGAATTTCCAAGCTCGATTCCTTACTGTGTTTAGTGATTAGACAGGAAATATTAATCAATGTGAATTAAATTCAGGGTATCATGTATACATTTGTGTATTTCTTTAGGTATGAAGTTTATGGTTGTCCTCTACACTACTTACATTGTAGAAAAATCATGTGGTCGAGATAAACACTCAGTTGTGGAGCAAGCTAAGTGAATAATAATTCAACCTTGAGAAAGAGCTATTTATGGTGCCATGGAGCATCTCATTGTGCTAAAGTGGGATAGTCCATTGCTTGGGCTGTGATTAGCTGCTGGTACCTGAGTGGAGGTATTTCTATATAAATACCAGCTTGATTCATCAGTTAGTTTGCAGGGTTTGTATTAAGTTACAACCTGCTTTATTTTTGTCTGCCAGCTGGACGCTAGCTGGGACCCTTACGCCGGTAAGTGCTGTTTATTGTATTGTTATTCTACAATAGCGTGAAAGCTTAGTTGTCAAATCTGTACTTGGTCAATATAGAATAGATGACTAGTTGAGAGCACTCCCAGACTGGAAATAAAATTAGTATCTTACCGATGTTCAATGTGGTGTAATGGATAATGCCTTGGAATGTGAAATTGGAGAGCCGAGTTCAAATTCCAGTCAGGTTGGTTACATTCACTTACACCCAAATACCCTTGTGAAAGGTATGAATCCATCCCTTCTCCCCTCAGCTATGGGTTGAATAGCAAGATTGGCAACCAGTCTACTGCAGAAAGAAACAGCAACCTACTGAAGGAAAATATACTGCTTAGGCAGTCATCAATCAAAAGTGACATGATTGCCCAAGCATGTATCACATATGACACTTAACTGGCTGATCTTACTTACCAATGACTTCATTGAATTGTGTTTGTTATGGAATTCTGCTGAAGGAGATGTATATAGAAAGTAAATAGTGTTGTGCTTGTTAAGGAATGAATGAAGAGTAATTTGAGAATACTGTAAATATTTAAAAAAAAAAAAATCTCAGAACAGTCTCAGCTGTTGGCTATAGTCTTTCATTTAGAGAAGAGGTGCCCAAACTTTTCTCAAAGAGGGCCAGATTTGATGAGATGAATATACATTCTATTTGGCATTCCTTGAATCATTAAAATTAAATGTAAATGAACTATCTTATGAAAATTTTATTGCAAATGGCATATTTTCATTTCTTCACATGGATGACAAATAAACAGGTCTTACCAAAATCACTCAGCCTGTCATATCTGAAGCCCATCTATAATTCTCAAAATGTATATGTGTGTGTGATTTGATGTTGTTTATGCATTTCCACAGTTTTCATCCAATTTCTATGAAATTTTTTTTGTTTGATAGATAATTCTTCAGTGCCGGTTTTGAGTCTAAATTGTTGACAACAATGGCTCTTCACTATTTCCTGTCTATTGTAACTCTCAGCAACATTTTACTATTTTCTATCTGTTCTTGGATATATATTTAATAAAAATAAATAGTTTAAATTATTACAGTAATATTATTTATTATTATACAGTTCCCTTTTCAGGGCCATCCCCCCCTTCAAATTGTTAACCCATACCACCCACCCAATTTGGGGATGTGCCTCAGTTGCACCCAAATGTTGTTACTAACATTTATTTTTGGTTGGGCTGACTTTAAACTTAAACTGCCTCAATTGAATGGCAAAAATTCCCAGTAATGAAACATCCGGTCAAAGTCGGATTATACTGGTAGTATAAGATGAAATAAAATATATCTGAAAGTAAGGAAATTCCAGGAAGTTATAATATATCTCAAGTTAATCTTATATATTATTGGTAATTAATGTTGTTTTTCAACTTTTAAGAATATGAATACGAACATAACAGTAACACCAAAAATTAATAACATTAAAAAGTAGAAAACAAAGTGACACAAGCCCAAGTGTCCAAATATATTTATAACTGATTTTGACCAACACAAAACAAGTTTGATTCACTAAGATTTTAGAATTTGTTCATCTCAGATGACCAAAACAAATAACTGCACTAATGATGATACTGATCTGGACTGCAGTATGTAGGCAAGGTCTTAGTTCAAAGTGCATTGATTTTGGAAAAGGCCAAAGTCAGGATCACACTACCAGAGGGCAGCCATCTTTTGGTAAAACATGAAATTGCATTTCTTAGGTGTGTGCTTTACATACTCTGATTGGTAATACTAGCAGACCATTCTATGACAGAGGATGGAGGCCATGTGAAATTTGACCACGGGCTGTAATTGATCCCTAGGCCAGACTTTTGACATGCCTGATTTAGGGTGTTATGTTGAATCTACTAAAGCAGTGTATATACTTGGTCTGTGTTAGATTGGTAACAATTTCAGAATACCATTAAGTCTGCAGATAACAAAAACACTTATTTTTAACATCATGTCTTGTCTTGTCTTGTCTGTACCCTTAATACCTGTTGGTGTCAACAGCATTCTGGATAATTACTCCCCAGTGAGGATCATAAATAGCTGGTGAACTCTATTATGATTTTGTTTTACAGAATTAGTACTTGCACTCTATGACTAGCTGGCTTACAACCATATCACAATTAAACATTGGTTCCTGTACGATAACCAAAATTAAGCAACATCAAGCCGGATCAGTACTTAGATGGGTGGCCACTTGGGAATAACAATATTGGCTATAAGCTTGGATGTGCGGGTGGTGCAATGGATAATAGTTCAGAATTGTTAATCGGAGAGCTGAATCTCAATTCCAGTTAGGTTCGTTGTATTCACTTATGTGCAAAATACAATTGGGAAAGGTATAAATCCACATCTTCTTCCCTGGCTTTAAATAACCTACAACAGGTTGATAAGCTGTAGAAAATGAATTGGTCAACAATCCATGTCTAACCAGCTTTAGTAGCTAAATTTTGAATTCAGTGTTGTTTTTCTAGACTAGTGGCCTAATATCTAACTCATAGCTGGGGGTAAAAGAGATGGGTTCATATATTTCCCAAGGGTCTATGTGCAAAAGTGAATGTAATGGTTTCTCATTTTAAACTGCTATTATATTACATGTACATCAAACATTATGCAATAAAAATTTCTGATCACAAGTTAATAACTATATCAAGCTTATTAGTCTGTTGTTGCATATTATGTTTTCTAAGAATATTCATGTTTTAGATATGTCAATTTATCAAAATCAGAAGAACTGAGAGACCTATACAATCTTAGAAACCAATCAAGGTTTTCAAATGTCATCCCTGTAAGATGATATTGATTAGGAACAGCATTTAGATGTTACATATTTGAAATACCAAACTGATATAAATCAAGGTTATAAAGGATTTTATTACAATATTTAAAAAAAAAATAAAAAAAAATGAATCATTGGCTTGGCACTCACATTATTATCAATAATAATTGATAAAACGTTAATCCTCTCTTACCAGTTTTTTTTTTTTTACTTCCCTACATCTGCGAATACTGCTTTACATTATTAACTATTTGGAATGTGAAAGCTTTTAGTTCTTTGAAAGTGTATATTATTTCAAACATTAAGTTTTTGATCAGCATCAGTTAATGTTATGGAACATTTTATATCCAGGATCGTCTAACATCATTCCTTTCCTCCCAAAAGTACTATTAATATGATGCAGTATAATTAAAAAACAATAAAAAAAAATAAAACCGATAGATGAACAAGATATATTAAGCATCTTCCTACATTGATATATCATCGTTGTCAAAATCTAAATTTAAAGGCTGAGTACCTGTATCTTTAACATTTCAATGTAACCATAACCAGTCTTTATTGGATTCCTAGTTACCACCATTTTTTCTTCTTTTATATATAAGATTGATTCCATCAATAAAGACATTGTCTGAAGAAGTTCTTTCTCTGAATGAAACCTGTCACTAAAAAGATTTTCTATCTTCTTATTCACTTACCCATAAGTGCCTGTGGTGCCTTGCTATGAAGTAAACAAGCTCTAGTCTTTCAGCTTTCTTCCATCTTGTTATTTATTTACCCATTGATGAATAAATCTTATAGACCCGAATCTAACTTCTTCACTTGAAAGAGTGAATGTATCTCAGTCTCACTGTAAGATGATATTGATTACTTACATTTTTAACAGCATTTAAATTGTCATTTCATCCTATAATAATCTAAAAAGCTGCATGTAATTACAAAGTGACAAAATTAGTGTTTCTTGTCTATTCAATTGCATTTGTTGATAATTAATTTGAAAGATTATCTTAAGACATTTTACAAGAACAATTTTTAAAAAATTTGGTACATTGCCCTAATTAAGAGATGATATGAAACTATTTTTAATTGTCTACAGATTAATGAATTTTGTGATCATTACTTTATTTATGATTGTTCGTACATGCAGTTTCTCTTTGCTGATTTTTATATAGAGCCATTATAATTTTATTAAAAAATTTCTTCTAGAAATCTTACAATTGTAAACAGGTTAACTATTATAGTATAAACAACAAAGTATCAGTTATCACTATTTAGTGGTTTATAAATAATTGGTGAAATAAAATAAATAGCTCACTGAGAGATAGCAATCTGTGATGGGGTTGTATAATAGACACTGCAACCAGAAATAATAATTATTATTTTTCATATTATTGTAGATTAAGCACACCAGATCACAAATATTAAGAAAAAAGATTTTCTATTAAATTTTATAAAAGTTAATAATCGTTTCAGTTTGTTATGTAAATTGACCCCCCTCCCCGAAGCCAAAACAAATATGCTCATACAATATGATTTTATTAAAATTTAAAATAAGTTAGAATTTCTTTTTTACTTTTTCTTTTTGAAATGAAGGAAAGTGATAGTAATATAGGAGAGAAAAAATCTCCAAATTATGAATTTCAAATTTTTATTTTTTTTAATTTTAAGAAATCACATGTTATAAGCATATTGTTTGGGCTTTTGTAGGGGGTGCAATTTACATTGAATTTACATAAAAAACTAGGCCCCCCAATTTTGTAAAATTTAATAAAACATGCTTTTTTTTGTTTTTTTAATATTTATGATTTAGAGTGCTTAATTTATAGTGATATGATAAAGTTTTGAAAAAATTATTATTTCTGGTCATGGATTGGGTAGAGATATAAAATAGGCGCTATTGCAAAACTCTACCCAATATGTTTCTGTTCCTTGTCATCTTAATGTAAATAATGAAAGTAACCTGACAAACAAGCTTGAAACTTGAAAATATTTAAATTTAAAAAATACCTTAAGTATTTCTGACATTCACTAAGATGATTTGAAATTTTTTAATGTCTTTTACAATGAGAGACACAACACTTTTCATTATTGATTCCTATAATATTGCCATTATTAAATTTATAAACACTTGTCATTTACACAAACTGCCAAAGAAGATACTTACACTTTTTGAATGTTGTCAATTTACCATAAACTGTACTGATCACTAGTATAAAGGGGACTTTCCTTTTATTTGAAATCACTTTCTCTTCCCTTACATGTGTTCATAATTAGTTACTTTGAAACCTGTCGTTCTGAAGCATACCAACAAATGCTTGACATCTGGAAAGAAGTAATCCATTTATTCTTCAAAGATACAAAATAAAATGTCACTAAGACTAACAAAGTACAGACATGAAATCAATTTTTTATGATATAGGTTACTTAGTACTGCCGAAATTAAAATAGATCTAAAGATAATTTTTAATTTGCTTTTATTTTATCTAATCAGAGTCATATTTAGGGTGACGGTTTTTTAAACATGGAAACAAAAATAAGTAATACTAAAGGTATTTTTCATGTTCAATGAGTTTCTTTTTGAGTATACTTTTAACTTTTTCTCTAGTTCATAAATAAAATAGAATTTTTGTCAAATTTGTTCATTAAGATGAAGATCATATATGCTTTCCTTTGTTTATGCACTATCTCCTTAAAACATTGCAAATTTGTTCAAGAAAAAAGATTCTTTATCTTAACATTTTACATTTTTTCTGCAAAACGTGTGTGCACAAGTCAACACTGAGGTCAACATCAAGCAGCAACAGTCTTTCATGTGTGAACATAATCTTCAGGCCATGTGCATTATATTTTGGCTCAACTATTTATATATGCTGGTGAATGGTGCATTATGTGTAGCAAGGTCTATTGTATTATCCTAATGGCTATTGGGTAGGCTATAATGTCAGTATTTCAAATTATAATTTACAATTATAAATTGAAAGCATAACCATTTTTGCCTATAAATACAGCATACCTTAAAACTATATTTTTTTATCATATATATATATATATATATATATAAATGGATAAAATCCACAATGTAAAAATGGATAAAAAATGTAGTTAAAATGAAAGAATTGTAAAAATTTTGAAAAACAAAAAAATTCATTAAAATAAAAATTCCAAATGGCGCAAAACGATGGACATAAAACACAAGTCTTATCCAAAATAAAACAGATAACTGAAAATTTTTAAAAAATCAGCTTTCCGTTTAACAACATGGGTTTGAAACGCTCCCATAACGTATTCCTGTAAAATATTAATTATTTTAAAATTCCTGTATTTCCGGATAAGCCTGCAATCCCATGTTGTAAAAATATTTAGGTTTGTGTTTTTAGACAGTATTAAAAGACAAATTAAAACGACAGAATGTAAAATTTTGAAAAAACTCAAAAATTCAGTTAAAACGTTTTAAAATATTTTCAGTTATCTGTTTTAAATTGGATAAGATGGATTTTTTAAAATTTTATTTCAAAAAAAAACGAACCAGTCTGTTTTACTCTTTGTGTTTTTTATGTCCATTTTAACTAAGAGTTTTTCTTGAAAATGGTTTATTAATTCTCTGACGTCGGATTTTCATTTTAACCATTTATGGATTTTTGTTTGTTTTCAAAATTTCTTTCTGCTTTTATCCATTTACTACTTATATACTGTCTAAAAACACAAACCTAAATTCGAAACATGGAAGATTTTTATCCGGAATACAGGAATTTTAAAATAATCACTTTTTTTTTAGGAATACGTTATGGGATTTAACTAGTGGTCAAGCTGATCTTTTAAAAATTTTCAGTTATCTGTTTTACTCTTGGATAAGACTTGTGTTTTTATGTCCATCGTTTTCCATATTGAACTGAATTTGTATTTTAATGAATTTTGTCTTGAAAATGGTTTAATTAAAACCAAACGCCAGACGCCGACAATTCTTTCATTTTAAACATTTATGGATTTTTGTTTGTTTTTCAAAATTTCTTATATATATATTAAAGAAAAACAGACCACTTTATGGGTCCATTGTATAGTTTATTTTACCAGAGATTTTAAAGGACACTGGATCATCAGACATCACTTCCAAACGAAAAATAAAATGAAAATTTACACTTTTTGACAGGTAGTTGTTTAAAAACAGAGAGGGTAGCGAAGAGACATTTTTAGGGGGCTTATTAGCTCTGAATTTACATTGAGCTTTCAGGACATCCTCCTTAGGACTAAGCAAAGGATTACCAAGTTTTCAAAATGGTTATTTTTTTTTTTTTTCCTTGAAAAGTAGCAATCAGGTTTTTCCATGCTTGCTGATCTGATGTAAGTTCTTCCCCAGGTGTCTAAATATATGAATTCAGATTGTCTTTAGAGCAACTTGCATTTGTTTTTTTTGTTTTTTTTTGGTTGCAATTCAAACAAAAGTGCCACTAGCACACAAGGGGTTAAAGGATTGAGAACAAGAATAAAGAGGTATGTTTAAAAAACAGAGAAGGATGGTGGGAAACCTCAGGAGTGTCAGATGTCAGTTTTACACTTGAATATTTGAATAAATATATATATATATATATATCCCAAACAAAGGCAGGAGTTCGACTGGCATGCAGAGAGGAAGCAAGATTAAAAGAATGAAGAAAAGGACAAAATCAAGGCATCTGAGATGTCAGTTGCATGGAGATTATAGCTATCATAAAGCAAATAAGAAAGGAAGTTCAACATGGACATGAAGCTATTGGAAAAGAGACAAATATATTTAACCGTTTTGACAGTGAAAGGGTGGGACTGAGATGCTGACCTAGTGGCACATTTAAATTCATGCAGTTTGAAACTAGCAAAATAGCTCATCAAGCAGTTACTATGAAAATACTTGTAGAAAAGAAAGAGGGAGGTGACAGCATGTCTGTGAGAGAATGACTGTAAACGAGATGTTAGGTCAGGGCCAACAATGTTGCATATCTGTCTCTGGATTTATACTATAATTTTTAAAACCTCTAATGAAGACAGTTTTCAATGTTTAGTTTTCTTATATAATAAAGTTTTTTGTTTTTTTTTCAGCCTTACATATACAGATAACAAATTATCTCTTCTTTAATTTATGCTTTCTTTTCAAACTTTAGCTGATATTAAATTCAACTGCTCACATATGATAATTATTTTTAGCTATAATAAAGCTGTTATTAAAACAAAAAGCCCAAATTTGAATAAGATCTTTTTTCAGTCATTGTACTGGAATGCTAAATGTATTTAAGAACTGCTCAGAGATGAACTTTGGTTTCGCATAGTTCTCTGAATGACATCATCATAATACACATGAATTGTTTTAAAAAGATGAAAGTTACCCCCGCCTCCCCCCACAAAAAAACAACTCGCCTGTAATTGCAGTTTTTGTTTCTATTAAGATCTTTTATTTAGGGGATGGCTAAAGAAACTGTTGAAAGTGTATGATTAGAAACTTTTCATCAGCATTTCTTGTATAAATTACTCACTTGCACAAGAATAAGAAAAATTAAGTAAAAAAAAAAAAAAAAAATCAGGAAATTTTTTTTTTTTTTTTTTTTTGTGACTTTTCCATCAAATATATAAAGGAAAGTATGGTGGAATAATCAATAGCGGCTTGAGCCGAGTTCACATTCCAGTTGAATCCATTACATTCACTTGCATGCTAATACTCTTGGGGAAAGGTATGAATTATCTTCTCCCCCCAGTTATGGGTAAATAGCACGACAGACCAGGTTCTATAGCCTTGGATGGCAACTGGCCTATGGAAGAAAGAAATGGCAACCTACTGTGGGGAAAAAAAATCTGCCTCATCAGTCATGTATCAAAAGATACATGATTGCCTATGCGTATATCACACATGGCACATAACTGAAAGGAATGCTGCATACTCTGAGGTGCCTAATAGGAGTGGTTGGAAGCTTTTCTTTCTTTTTTCTTTTTTTTTTCTTTTAAGGAAATTTTCTCTCCTCTTGAGTTTATTAAGACCACTCTATTTATTAATTTTACATTTTTTTTCTCCAGAGCTCAAACAGAAAACAAGAATTATTTTATTTAATAAGAGTTTTTATTTGAATGCGTTTATGTTTTAAAAAATACTATTCCATCATTATTTTTTATTTTTTCCACAATTACCATGTTTCTTTCTTCGATAATTTTATTTATTTATTTTTTTTTTAAGATTCTTTATTTAAATCCTAAATTTTCGATCTGTTAGATGATTTTCCAACCCTCCATTTTATTAAAACTCCCTGTTTATTGGATATTGAGAAAAAAAAAATCTGATTCCTAATTATTACTACTTCTTGTATTAGACTGTTTTGTGTATTTCAGCATTTGGACATTAACGCTGGTTAAAATATTTAAATGCAAAGTATAATTTTGAATGAACTACCATATATTATTGAATATAGTTTGAGTTTTTATTATCAGTCTTTTATGCAGAAAATAGGGGATTGCACTATGCACAGATAATTTTTTTTCTTTAAATTAAAAATCCTGCATTTTCAGTGAGCAGTTTCACTATATCCAGATAAAAAAATTTTCTAGAGTAGTTAAAATTCATGTAAAAAAACTGAGTTCACACTATACATGAAGTCGATTAATACATGAGTACATGCAGTATTCCAAAATGTACAATTCTGAGATTTAATAAAAAGTGTTTCTATTATAAATGCAGTGGAAATTGTAAATGACTTGATTTAAGATCATAGCCTGCAATTATGCTTTTCAAATGGATGTAATATAGATTAAGTTTTTGTAATTACATAATGTTGAGATTGCTTTGTAAAATAATGTGGGATTATTAACGGAATTAATGAAACTGGCTGCTTATTAAAATTTTGAATATTATAAAAGTTTCTTTCAATTTAATTAACAAAAATAATATTGAAATTATTTTTTTCTTCTTTTTTAAGACTTTATTACAAATGAACAATCACAATTTCTTTTCAGCGCATTTCAATTATCTGAGCAAAATTGCTAAAGAAACATAAACTGTGCTTTTGTCCAACTTAATATGGCCACTTTGTCAACAAGAATATATTGTAACAGTATCAAATGATTGCACCTTTAAAACTATCTACTCATTTCCACACACACACACTCACCTTGGAAATTGATATTCTCATTATAAGGTTGACCTGAGATTTGCCAGTTAAAGTTACTTGGTTGACAATTAGCAGTCAAGTCTGGCTTCTCCATTTCACAGGACCTACTCTCTCTCTCCTATTTGTTCTTCCTCCTTGTTCTTCTCTCTACTTGATTCTTCCTCTCCTGTTTCCATTATTTATTTATTACTTGCCTTCCTTTTGAGCTTTTTCATTTTTTTTTGTCTTTCAGATAAATTCATTTGTCTTTGTTTATCTTGCCAGATTTTGTCAGAAAGAATGATATCAAACTTCAGTTACTAAAACATGGAATTTAGTGCATCTTGATGGCAATGCTAGTAGATTTAAACTTCTACCATTGTAAAAATTCCATTTTCCAATCTAAGTATACTGAAAACTATATCCCAAATCAATAATATGTCAACTTGTATTATAGTTGAATATTTATCTCAGCATATCTTTATATCAGAACTTTTATTTTAGATATGTTTTTGGCATGTTGTTTTTATTATATAAGGGAGAGTTAAAAAATCTCTAGGCCCAAACCACTTACCAAAGTATCCTCATGCATATATGTATGTATAAAATATACACACTCTCAGATCTTGATCAAATGTAACATAGTGTCAAGTGTAATAAAAAATTATATCATTTAAATTGTAAGTTCAGATTTAATCCAAAATTTAAATAGTGATAAATGATAAATCAAAGAACAAATTAATCTAATTTTTTTCAACATATTTTTAAATATATATTAGGTAATAAATTTTAGCAAGATCTATAAAAAAATTCTAGGTAGACTTTATTATACAAATAGAGTAAGACTTTTTTTAATATTGTTCATCCAATACAATCGAGGATTCCTTGGGAAAGGTATGAATCCTCTTCTTTTCCCCTCAGCTATGGGTAAATAGCAGAACAGACTGTGTTCTATAGCCTTGGGTGGCAACTGATCTAGGAGAAGGAAAAACTCTGAATTCAAAACTGGTCTGGAGAGGTTTGGGTTCTGCCAAGCTATCTTGCCCAAGAAACACCACTTCTACTGTGGCTGCAGTATGCATGGTGCCCCTACAACCCTATGGGTAACTGGGAGGGGGACAATACAAGCTCCAAGAGCCACTCAGAGTAGAAGGTTACTGACTGAGGTGGTTGTATGGACATAGAGAGGAGGCTAAGAAGTACAGATTATGAGGAAATGTAGTATAGGTAACTGTTAACTCCAGACTTGAAGAGATTCAGATTGCAGTGATCGGCAGTGGGAGGCATCCTCTTGGGTATCTGTTCTACAAAATAATGGTTCTCTGGAGGGAGTGGGGAGCTGTTTGAATGGAACTTCCTTCATACCTTCTTTTATTTTTATTCCCTTTAATGATTACATAAACTGGGGCAATAGAAGGCAGGGAAAAATGAAACCATAATGATGATTGCATTTTTGTGCTGACTTCATGTGTTTCTGGTAAAGTTCCATTTTTTTTTTTCTCTCTACAATCCTACTATTCACCTGTTTCTGACTAAAAAAAAAAAATGAATATTCCTGGCATCAGGTGAGAATAAATTCGATGATTGAACAGTTAATTTGGTTATTTACACTATTTATATTCTGGGAGAGTAGCCTAGTGGATTAAAGTGTTGATTCATGAATTTCATGACATAGTAATTGTAAGTTCAATCCCTGGGTCAGGCAGTACTAAAAATAAGAACTAGACATGCATTATGGGACAAGAACAGTCTACCCTCATATATTAAATAACAGGTTCTATTCAGAATTAAAGCTTATTCATAAGCTTTTAAGGCCAGATAGCACAATAGCTGAAATGTTGTGATAACAACAAAGATGAGGACAATAGTCTGTATGTAAATAGTCTAAATAATGATAACTCCTAAATTCAGACAAGCTAATTTGGTAATTTTTTTACTTGACATTTGTTTAAACAAGTTCCAATTTGCTTGTTGCAATTTAAATTTGGGTAAGAAGGGCTTTTCAGTGGTCAGAGAACAAAACAAGCAATACTAAAAAAAAATTGGATGATTACATACAGGTACTATAGCTTGTTATATTGTTTTTAATTTCTAATAAAATGCATAGTACAGAAACAACAATATACTGTAATATTAGGTTATTAGCAAAATCTTCAGCAAATTATCTTGTAAAATACTTATTAATAAATGGAATAAAGTGTTTATTTCAAAGCAAAAAAAAATGTTCCTGTGATCAATAGCCATATATGCATGGACTTTTAATTTACTTTTATTTATATACTTTCTATAAACTCTGACAACTGAAGTATAAACTTCTAAGCCCTTACTTGATCATTTTTTATGATGTTTTTTGGTACTAGGATTTGATATTTAGAAGATAAGCAAAAAGAAATGGATCTTGTCAATAGCTTTCTTTCTGCCTGAATTTGATATGAGGAATTATGCATTGATTTATTCAGGCTAGTATCCTCATCTTATAGTTTTGTCTGTTATCCTTGCTGGTCTTTCTTGAATATCTGTCATATTTGATAATCTGGGAACTTCAAATTAAACTCTTTATTCAATTCATGGAATAGATTTTTATTCTGCTATCAGTTTTTTTTTTTTGCTTTTTATTTACAGAACCAGAGTATAAAACTTTTACTATCTGCCATAGGGATTGGACTTTAGACCACCTGTTAAATTTATGCACTTGACATTTTTTATTCACTAGATATGATCAAACATCTTATGATGGCCAGAAGCTTTAATATTTAAAACCTTATAATTTTGGCAACCAAGATAAGAACACTAGTTTAAATAGATTTATATCTAACAGTTCTTTTTGTTTGTATTTATTTGTATCATAGTCCAGAAAGACATACCTTAAAAGCTTACTTAAATACTTAGCATAAAAATCATTTAATTGATTTATGATTCATTTTGCAGAATCTATTTTTGTACTTTGTCATCATGTCTCTCCTGAGTACTATCCCCAGTTAAAAATAAATAGCTTCTGATTTCTCTTTTTGTTTTCTGCTTACTGAAAAGCCAGGTATTGGAAAAATTCCCAGACTGTATGTACTGTGATTGTACTGTTCAGTAGAAATGCACATGAACTTTACACTCACTGGTACCCAGCCTGCCGAGTCAGTCTGCCAATAAGCTTTATGCTATCTACTCAGGTTCAATTATTATGCGAGGTTGCGTAACGCTGTGTTGAAATGGTTCGGTAATCTCTAGGATGTCTGACAAATTTGAACAATGTTTCCTCCTTCAACTTTTGCGTGAAGCTCAGCATATGTTACTGAGGCCTTTGATTTGAAATGCTTTATCTGACTTTGGGTGAACATTCTTTAAGTCAAACATGGGGTTTTGAGTGACACTTGCATTTTAAAGTTGGTCATATGTTGGTTCAAGATTATATGCATTCAGAGTGAACAGTCGCCTGCAATATATTAGAAAATGTAGAAAAATTTGTGAACTCATCCCTGTGGACTGTTAATTTAAATAGTATATGGAATATATTATTTAACAAATCTATGGTGTACTTCTTTTTTAACTTGAATATTGTGATACTAACTCATATTTAGATTTAAATATTATTTTGTTTTTATAGATTCTTTTCCAAAATAATTAAATTAGAATCTCTTAACGTTTTGCCTCCTTCACTCTTTCCATCAATCATTTCTTTATTTTCCACTTATGATTTCTTTTTAGAAACAAAAAATCCTGATTGAAGTTAGGATGCTTGTCTCTGTTGGTAGTTGCATAAAATAATTTATTGAGATATTTCAACTAGCAGTTGCAAAATACAAAAAATGTTTGCAATAGGCTAGATGCAGCATAACTCCATCCTGTCTGGACCTCTCTGCTCCAAAGAAAAATATGATATGACCAGGGTGGGGGGGTCAATTTGTAGAGTAAAAACAATTTCTTTTTTTTTTATTTTTTTATGTCTCAACTTGCTCTTACTTTGTAAACGTCATCAACTGTTTTTTTGGGTTTTTTTTTCTTTTTGTTTTTTTCTTTTTTTTTTCCTTTCCTTGATTTGAATTCTTAAGCATTTCTACTTTCTTTGCACTGTTTTACTCAAATTAAGGAGTGACCAAGACTGGCAACTGCTAGTTGAAATATTTCCATAAAATAAATTATTCATGGGTTCATTGGAACTACAAGGTTTTTCTTTTAATTATAAATCCTGATTGTATTTCTTTCTACTGACACTTTGAGAAAGTGTCTGCATCTCAATCTTCTGTTGTTTTAATGAAATATTTAAAAAAAAAAAAAAAAATGATCCCAAAGCATAGAAAATTGTCTTTGTGCATGCAGTGTTGTTTAGTGTGTATCAATTATAGTTTTTGCACAAAATTGGGCTGTTAATTAAAAATCGCAAGTTGATTTGTATTTCATTTCTACTCATAACATTAACTCAGTTTAACAAAACATGATTGGAAAAACAGCTTTAATTCTATTTTTTTTTTCTGTTTTCATATGATAACCACTTTATTTTTGGTTAATTTGTTTTTACTTAAAATAGATATGGCTTAACATAATAACTGCTTCCAACCAATTTCCTTTATTTCATAGACATTCCTGCTCCCATTTATTTAATCTGTGTTCATGTAAGTTGTTCTTGTTCTCTTATCCATGTCTAGGGATATCTTGTCTGGTTCCTTTTTTTTTTTTTTTTAAAGTGTTCTTCAGTTTTTGCTTGTTTTGTTTCCATTACATTTGAGTGTTAAGTAGAGTACTAAGGAATCGAAAAATTTTGCTAGAAACAAAGAAAAAGAGTACTAAACTGTTATGTGATATCTGTCCTCCTGCATAGCAGTAAGTGCTGGAAAATCTCCTCAAAGATGAAAAAGAGATTTGAAGTAAAAGAAATGTTTGAACAGAAGAATACTGAATATACCATGGTCCAAACATATGAGTAATGACAAAATCTCAGAGAAAAGGAAAACAAAAAGGAAACTTAACATCAGGAAGAGACAGTTGTGGTTTCTAAGGAAACATAATAAGAAAAGAGGGCTTGGAGAATCTGGTACTCACATGACAGATTGAAGGCAAGAGAGACAGTGGAAAACAACACATAACATACTTAATGAGGTTGAGTAAATGGATGAAGGAATAGGGTTTAGGAGAAAGAATAACAACATTTATTAAGAGCTACAAAAGACAGTATGTTGTGGAGAGCCATGATCACCTATGTCCTGAGGGGACACAGCACATAAAGAGAGAGGCTACCCAGTCTAGGAATTGAACTCACCAAATTCACAAACTAACACTTTAAGGCTATAGTCATGTGATTAAATAAAAGATTCAGTTTGAAATTCCCCCTGAACTCAGATTAGCAAACACGGGAAGAAAACCAAAGAGCACAATGGCTGAAACCTGGTAACAAAGAAGAGTACATTCGTCTAAATGTAAATGATGATCCCTCCTTATCCCAGAAATTCAGTCAGAAACTTATAACATTGATCTATTCAGACAAATATCCTCATCTTTACTGTTATAATAGTTTTCAATGTAGAAGCCTTTATTAAAATAATTTCTCTTAAAAACATAGAATATGTATTAGTGCATTTTTTATTATTTTAAGCTAAATACTTCTCAAAAGTGAATGATAACATGTTTAAAATAACAAGGAAGTGAAACATTTTATTTTACACTGACAGGTGATAGTATATTAAAACTAGCTAGTTAGTTTTTTGTTACAATGGTTATCTAAGACCATTTGAAATGTTACTACTTTGATTGATAGTACACTTTGAAAATAAAGTTAGCAATAATGTTGCTACTAATCTGAAGGTATTGGTAATAATTAAGAAAAAAAAGATGTTTTTATAATGAACAACCAAAAAATTTGCATTTCAATTTGTGCAAAATCTTGCTTTCACGTCATTTAAAAATTGCCTTTTTTTTTTTTTTCTTTTTCATCCTGAAAAGATCATAACCAATGCAAGAATTTATTTTTCTTGCTAAGGAAGGAAACTCGTATGAAAATGTCATCTTACTGACTACTAAAATCACAAAGTAGTCGTAGTAGTAATAATAATAATAATTAACTAGTTATCAGAATCTCAAGAGTTCAAATTGGAAATGTTTTTGTTTTGTTTTTTTTTTTTTTTTTTAATTTCTTGATGTGTTACTGCATATATTTATTCTTTGTTGTATATTAAAAAAAAATTAGCTTGATATCCTTGTGCTACTTTGTCAGTCAATCTTTTTATTTAAAACTTGACTACTTGGAAAAACCTTTTCTTTTTATTGAATAGGATTATTAAGTTACTTACCTACAACTTAAGCATATCTTTTTCATAACTGGTAATTTGCATTAATTATTTTATTCTAACACATTTCCTCTCTACAAATCTCATTGATTTATTCAGAGATATTTATTTTTAAATTTTATTAACTGTTTTTTCAAATTAATCCCAACATTTTTAAATAGCAGGATTGCCATGGTTACAATATTTTTTCCTTAGATTTTTTTTGGTGGTTTTGATAATGCTCTCCTGAAAAGAGTGAAACATCAACAAGAAAAAAAAAAGAATTAAATATTAACTGGTTTTCACATATTCCAGGTTAACATACTGTTTATATATTAATAAATTCAGTAATAATTTCCTTTTATTTTGGTTAAATTGAAGCAAAAAATAGTCATTCCTTTTTGTGAGATTTTAAAAATTTATGACTATATATATATATATATATATATATATATATATATATATATATATATATAATGTCGCTTACTTTATGAGTATAAAACGTTTTAAAAATTCTTTAAATTGGAAAGTATCTTTCTATGTGTACTTTACAATATATTTAGAAAGCTTTTAAATTTTCACTTAAAAATACATATGTGCATATAGTTTGTGTGTGTGGGGGAGGAGGTAAATATTTATAGAATATTTTTCTTACAACTCCACAAAAATAGTATTTTCTTTTCTCTGATGGAAGTGGCTCCACCTAGTTTCCTCAGCATAACAAAATTAGTCTTCCTTGTTTGCATTCTGTCTTGAATACATTAAGGCATTACTACTTCTAACCCAATTAGACAAGCATCTACCTTGTCAAATTTAGTCGGGAACTCTCTTAAAGCCAGCCTCTTGTTACTATAAATAAGATAACAAACAAGTCAATTTAACAGAAGCTATATTGAGAAGTATAGGAGGATTAGGTTCTATTGGAAATACTTCACTTCCTATTGATCTTATTCACTGGTGTACATTGTCAGCCATTCTCTTGGTAATAAGCTGTTCTTTCCCCCAAAAAGGTAGTTCCACTCTGAACTAGGCTTAATACTTTTAGTTGTTTAAAGAAAGAAATAAACTATAATTTCTCCAATTGTTTTTCATTCTATTCTTTCACTCAACTCACTCATACAAAGAATCTATTTCATTTTTTTGAATACTTACAAGTTAGATTGTAAAATCATTGCAAGTATACTTAACATGGGTTGATCATTAAAGACTTTTCATGTTTTATTTCTGAGATGCGCACATACTGCGTGTGTCTGTATAAGAGACAGAAATAAAGTAAAAAAAAAAAAAAACTAAAGCAAAACATTTACATGCACTAAGAAAATGTCAGCTCTTTTCATAGAACCAGCAGTAACAACATCTCTAAAATCTTGCTCGAAGCAATAGTCAACTTATAATTGCAGTTCTCTTCAAGGACTTTACAATTTGCCCAAGCAGTGTTCATAGTTGTAAGTTAAAGTTTAAAAAAAAAAGCATTCAATTTGTCTAAGTTTAAGGTTGTAATGAAAAATAAAATAAATACTTTCTATAAAAGAGCCATTTAAGTGGAACTAGTGCAGTCTATAGAAACTTGAGAATCATGCTTATAGCAGCAAAGAAATTGTCTTGAATTGTACACAAGCACATTATTATATAGACAATTTCTATCTGTGACTATTTCAAGAGCTGATGTAAACATTTATGTGTAAACTTATTGATTGTTATTGTAAAAATGAAGATTTTCTTGATATTTGACAAGCTTTAAATCTGGATTGAGCGTTGTCCTATATTGAATCATATTAAGAATAAATGAACACTACTTCAAGTACTAAGCAATAATTAGCTAAGGAAAGTGCTTTAGTGCCATGCTGTTAAAGAAAAAATAAATTTTCCTTTGTTAATATAATTTGATATTAAATTAAAAGTAGTTTTAAAATGGCAAAATTTATTTGGTGAAAAATTTATTTTGCAAAAACTACTGTAATACCATAGTATTAAATATATTAACATCAAAGATTCTTAGCCTGGGTCTTAGTGACTTTGTACAAAGATGTGTGCATTTTTGGACTACCCAAGGCTTTATAGTTAATGTTTTAAAGTCCTTGCCAAATCCTCTTTCTTTCTCACATGTGTGCATAAAATTAAAGGTTTATTTTTAAGATCTAAATGATGTCAAAAAATATTCAGGATATTTAAAAAAAGTAGTTTTCTACTTAACTATTGAAGATTCTTTTAATTTCCACTTCCATAACACAGTGAAGACCATTTTAGACAGTATAGTGAGAAACAGTATAATAAGCTCTGTCATAATTGTTGACTTTTACTACTATTTTTATTATATCCACATAATATTTTAGTGTACAATCCTTTTAATATAGTTTTTTTTTCTCTATAGTTATTTAATATGTCCAATTTAATATCAAGATACTATTAATGTCATGAAGGAAAAATTTCAAGGCTTGAAAGTTTGAATGTTTTAAAAACATTCAAACTTTATACGGGGTGTGGCAGAAATAGCCCCCACATAATGGTGTTTTAATGTCTTACCATTATGAGAGATATATTTCTGCCACTCACTGTACAATTAATTTCTATAAAAATGTGATGTGCTATCTAAAATATTAGAGAATTGGACTGCAAAAATAAAATTACCATAACACTTATTTGATTTGTAGGTGTAACTTGTTAGCCTCAATAAGGGTAGCAATAAAAATTATATTCTCTTGGATATTAAATTTATTGTTAAATCTTGGGTTATTGCTGTCATCCAGTGGCAATTCTTGAACTCTGAAAGTGTGTGTGTGTGTGGTTTTGAGATTTTTTCGGGGATTCAAAGCAACATCTTTTTTCATACTACACCACTATCATATACACAATTTAGGAATGAGTTTTAGTATAAGTAATATTACTTCACTAAATTAGACGGAATAACTTTTCATTCATAGTAGTGGAGTTCTAATCTATTCTTGCCCTCTTTTCCACTCTCAAGCTGTTGAACCACAAGAAAGGTTAACTTCAAAACAAAATCAAAGGGTTAATACTAATGTCAATACTAGCAGAACAGTTTTTTGCAGGGAGAACTGAGGGTTCAAAATGGGGGGGGGGACTGCAATGCCTTTTCTCCTACCACACCCCCCACCCACCCATGTAGAATCGCCACCGCTGTCATCCTACCTTACTATTTACAAATGCTGTTATTTATTTTTATTTTTTTTTTTTCCTAGAGTAAAATCTGAATCTATATCAAAGGTTTCCCTTTTCACCTTTGTTTATTAATCAAAACCTAATTAAATCCATAACATTTCTCAGAATCACATTTATTCTTTTTTTCTCTTTAAATAGTGTTCTGTTTCCATCATTTTCTTTGTAGAAAACTTCAGACTTTAAAATCTATAAAAGTAATTTTCAGCATTGTAAAGCGCAAGGATCTTACATTGTTTTTCTGCCTGCATTGAATGTAATTCTAACATAATTGGAATAACAAAGAAAAAATGTCTTGTTTAAAAATTACCTTTTATGATTTACATCTAAATTTTTCCTCATCTAAAGAAAGAACATACTATTATATTAGTTTAATTATGTTTATAGTATTAGGCAGCAAACAAATTGTCTTGCATTGTACACAAACCCATGATTATATAGACAATTTCTATCTTTGACACCCCTAGAAACTAATGTAAATATTTTTGGAAAAATCATTGAGATAGTTATCAAAATAGAGTTTTTTGATATTTGATAAGCTTTAAATCAGGATTGAGTGTTGTCTTCTGCAAAACCAAATCCATAATGTTCCTCTGAATCACATTTATTCCACCTAACATTTTCCAGAAAATCTCAGGTGAAAGATATATTTGGGTACAGTACCAATAAGTCATATTCAAAACATTCAGGTATCTATCTTTGCCCATTTTTTCAAATTATCTCCCTATTATGTCGGTATATATTTTTGAGATTTCTGTAATTTTTAAGATTCTAACTTTGGCTATAAAAAGTTTGAAGTAACAAATGATCATATAAAGGACTTTGTTTTATTCATCCTATGGTAAATTCAGTAAATTGTGTTATGTTAATATCACAAGCTTCATAGATTCTAAAATTTTAATATTAATGACTATAATTTTTTTTTTTTTTTTTTTTTTTTTTTTCTACCATGCATAATCAAGAGGTTGCAAGTGGTAAGAGAAACCCATATATTTTCACAATGGAAACATGATGCCTAAAAAAATCATACTCCTCTGCTGAGTGATTATGTTTTGTTGATTAAACTAGACCTTGTGACTTCCATTTGAACCCTCTATTAAACATGTACAGTATATATACATTTCTTTTTAAATAGAAAATTGGCTTTTCTTTCTTTAATTTGAAGCCACTTCTATGTTATTTAGTGATGACTTGTTTGAAAAGTGACTTGGAGTTTTTATGAGTTGTATAAATGAAAAAGTGTAGAATACTCTTAGATTATCTAATAAAACTTTCACTTGAAGATTATATTAAAATGATAATCTGTTCAGGATTATAAGAGCCAATAGATTATCCTTCCATTTTCATTTTTGTTGTAGGAAAATTGTTATCAAGTGTGTGTGTTTGGGTTGATCCTCAATTTTCTTCATTTGTTAGAAATAGGAATAAAGAATCCAAATTGTGAAACATAATACTGTTATGGGCAGTAAAATTTTAGAGATTGCAGAAAGAAGTGATCTTTGCTCTCCTTTTTCTATAAGTCACTTTATTCTAAATTGATGTTGATTTACATGTTACTCCTATTTATACTGTTTAGGTACTCCTCAATTTGCCTTTGTAGTAATCATGGTCTTTATTTCAAAACACATAATCATTTCCAAATTGGATGAGAGGAAAAGAAAAATTATTCAAAAGCCATTCTTTGAGAATTGGCTCAGATTCAAACATTCAAAATTGAGATTAATTTTTTTTTTTTTCTTCCTTTTTATTTTCAAATGTTGATATCATTTTCTCTCTCTCTCTCTCACCATTACCCTGACTTTTGTTAACAGAGATAATGGTTAATTTTTTTTTTTTTACCAGGGGGAAAAAATAAAAACTGTAAATATCTATCCACGCACACACACACACATATATATATATATATATATATATATATATATATATATATATATATATAAATCTCTCGGAATAATTATAAAGATAAGACAAATTGAATAGAAAAAGTCAATTGGAAAATAGTTCTTAGTCCTTGCCAATGTGTTTTTCATCCAATTTTATCAAGGCAGTAATAAATAAAAGTGAAATGTTGGGTAGTTATATCAAATCCCAAAAATTTTAAAAAAGACGCTTTTTTGTAAGCCTCTTTCTGATATTGGTAACTTTATATATATATATATATATATATATATATATATATATATATATATATATGCGTGTGTGTATAATGTAGAGAGATGGAAAATGTGTATGTATATATTAATGAAATTTATTTTAATATCTTTATTTTAATGCTTTTTTTTTTTTAACCTGTCTAAATAACTACATTTGTAATTGTTTTTTATCAATACAACAATAAAATATTCAATATTCATTCTTTGAAAATCAAATCTTTCATATACCAATTGTGCAGTGCAAATAACTGCTAGAAATAAATCTAGCATGAGACTCAATTCAGTTAGCATTATTGAATATAAAGAAAAATGTTTAAGTTTGCCCAACTGTTTATGCATGTACACACACACACACACACACTTGTATTACATACATTTTCCCTTTTGTTTTCATTACTATTGCTTTTATATTATAGTATATTGTGATATATGCCTTCAAAACAAGCAACCATTAAATAAATTGCTTCAGAAATATGTCTCCTTTTATCCTTTTGATTTTATAAAAAAATTTGATTTTTTTTTTTTTAATTTTTCTTTTATGAAAGATAGAAAATCCTGCTTGTCAAATTATGAAAATTGAAAGAAATATTGACAAAAAATAAATTGAAATCTAAACATTAGGCAACAACTAAAAAAAACAACACTCTGTTACTCTCAAAAGGTTTGGATTTTGAATTTCATTTACACAAGATTATTTTTGTTTTGCTTCATGGGAGATTTTTTTTTTTAATTTGATTGTGTGTATAATGTAGCCCCATAAACCTAGCACTAGAAATGAAAACCTCACTGAATAAACTAAACCTGTATTAAATAAAAGTAAGAAACATTTAATTTTTTTTTTTTTTTTTCCTAATATTCTACAATACTAACCAGTAAAGAGGAGAACATCTAATTTAAGATATTTTTCTTTTTACTTAACCAGCCTTTGGTATTAAACTGCAGTTAACCTTATTTTTTTAAGGCTTTTTTTCCTCTTATATGAGTATATCATTAACCATTTTCATTAATTTTTAGCCTTAATCTCAAACCATATGATCATAAATCCTCCTGTCTGGTGCCATAGTCACCTCAAAATGTTCATATTTATGTCTCTGACTATTGGATATGCAAAAAGTACAGAAGTGCCTGTTAAAATAACAAAGGTTTTGTTAAAATAATTTTTTTTTTAAGTAATAGTTCACTTTCAATCAGACCATAATTAAAAATTATTGAAATCACTGATTTTCATTTCACTTTGCTTTTTGTAGTAAATAGTAATCAGTATTAAATACAAGTAAATTTTAATGATTCCTTATTACAAATGGTACTATTGTGTAACATAGATACAAATCATTGGATTACATATTCTGTAACAAGTGGCACATCGTTAATCTTGGTATTAAGATGTGATTAAAACTTGGTATTACTATAAATCTCATTTAAACCTTTTCACATATAAATTTTCATGATTTAAAAATAAAATAAATTTTTAAAATTCATTTCCTTTTCATAATGTTTACATTATTGTAGAATTCTGATATACTTATTATGTAGATTATTAGATAGTGAATTGTTTTAAAACCTCAGTGATATTGCACATGGAGAAAAAAAACATCTTGTGTATTAATTTTTCACATTTTAATCTGGACAGAAACACACTATTACATACACACATCCATCGATAATGTGTGTGTGAAGAATTTTTTTTGGTACAACCCTCATTCAGATAAATTAAGATATTTTTTTTTTTTTTAAATCCATATACTATTCCATATCATAAAAGTCAGAATATTTTTTTTGTGCTGGCAACAAACATTTTATCAGATCCCAAATAAGATTTTCCTTGGATATGATCGAGGTGAAAATATTTATTCTTAGATCATTTTTAATATGATCAAAATAAAAATAAATTGTGAATATATTTTTTTTTTTTTTTTTTTTTTAAATAATAATCCTTATGTTTTCGCTTTCAAATGGCTTCATTTGGTATATTCTCCACTCATCATCAGGTAACCTGATGCTGATATATTTGAAAATAAATGAGTAAATGAAAATAAGCTCCTTTTGAAAAAGAAATAAGCAAATCCTTTGTTGCATATGTGCAGTCAGCTAGTTATATTCAGATGTTGGGGGGAGGGAAACTTGCTGTCAAAATATTGAACTGAATTTCCACTCCTTTTGTTCCCTGCCCTTGTTATTTCATAGTTTCACTTTTGAAAATTAAAATGTACAGCAAAAAAATTAAAACTAGAACATATCAACAATAAACTTTCTTTTCCATTATATTTCCAGGCATCTTCTGGGACTGGTTTGTTTTCTTCATTTTCTGGCTTTGGGTCTACCTCCAAGAGTGACAATAGTAAAACTGTTGGATTCTCGACACTGCCAAGCAAACCGTTTCTGTTTGGCACTAGTAGCAGCAGCACCACCAGCACCAGTGTGAGCTCTGCTGACTCCAAGTCAGCTGAGATGCAATCAACTGCATCAGCTGTAAGTACGAGCAGCAGCAGCAGCAATGGCATAAAGTCCACTACCACCACCACCACCACCACCACCACCACCACCACCACCATGGCTGACAAAACCTCTGAGAACCAAGACACTGTGTTTTTTAGTAATTTGAAAAAACTGAATGAAAGTGTCCTCAACTGGATTGAGCAGCATGTAGCCGAGAATCCGTTTTGTATTTTAACTCCAATATTTAAAGATTACAATGATCATTTGAATAAAATCCGAAACAATAAGTTGGTCAGTGGCAACGTGAAAAACTTGGAAGAGTCTGCAACAGAATCAAACCTTCACAAGAATGGATCCTCATTTAGTAAGTATAGAAAAAAAAAAAAAAGCTTTAAATTTTTCCTGGTGTCCCAACTAGATGAATTTAAGTGTGCTACTAGATTGGCATATAGGTCCCACCCTTTTACTGTCAAAATAGTTAAATATAACCACCACTTCTGCTCCAACAGTTCCTTTTCTCGCACTTCCTGCCCGTGGAACTCTCTTCCGTTTACTTGCTTCCCTGAAAACTCCAGTATTCAAAAATTTAAATGTAATGTCAATTTCCATCTTCTGTCTTCTTGAATCCCATTCATTTTTTATCCTTTTCTCAATCTCCCCCCATACCCAGTCTTTTCTCTCATTTTCACTCTCTGTAAACCTCTGTGTACTAGTGGCATTCTCGCCTTGTTTCAAATGAAATGATTACCCTCCCCCACTCCCCACCTCAAATGCTCCCCCCCCTGCCTCATGCGCTCATGCAATTTTTCTTTTTTTAATATTAAAAATCTGACTATTTTATTTTTATTATTTTATAATATTCAGTCATGCCCAATCATTTTATGATCTTAAACTTTTTCTTCCCTCTTAAGGTTCCTTGTTAGTTCACCAAACCCACTGTATATATGGTTGATCACAAATTAAAATAATAGTTGCCTTAATTAGTCCTGGTTTGATCAAATGCTAGTAAGTGTGGGTCAATATTAAAAAAATTTTAATTAGACAAAATTACTGTATTGTGTATACTGAGAATTTTTATGATCAGTTTTTGATGCAAAAAAAATAAATAGGGGTTTTCACTATGTGCAGGTAATTTTTTCTTTTTGGAAGAGTTTACAACTCCTGCATTTCAGTGACCTGTTGCATTATACATGGGTAAATTTTTTCTGGGGGGTGTTGAAATTCATGCAAAAAAAATTTCAGGTATTACAGTATACATGGTTGACTTATATATGAGTATATACGGTAATCATATGATTTAATTTATACTTAAATAAAAAATTACGGTACAAAAAGTTTAAAGTCAAGTGTGGTATTATTTTAACTTCTCATTTTCAGTAGTTTATTTGCTCTTGAGATGAAAACATTTCAAGTTATTCAATCAAAAAAGAATAACAAATGAATAGTTTTACTTTAAAATTTTATCTTTTTATTTTCCTCATCAAAATCCCGAATCAATAATCAATTTGTATATATATTAATGAATCAATTCTAATTTATTTGCATGGATCAAGGGTCACTAAATCATCAACCCTTTCATGGAATCCTTGTGAAAATAAGAAATATCAATAATAATTATTTTTTTATTTCAGAGTAAAAATTCTTTTGCTTTTTTCTTTCATTATTGTTTCATTATTCATTTCAGCTTTGTTTTTATTGTTCCTTTTCAATTTCTATTTTTCTTCCTTTACTAGACATAGTTGTTGGAATAATAATTATTAAAAAAAACTTGATGAATAATATCAGCAATAATAAACACATTAAGTATAAATTAATATACCTTTTGTATTGAATTGATTGACATTGTAACAGTGGACTTACCATTAACAAGAATAAAAATGTGGAAGTGATAAAACAGCAAATGGAGAAAAGATGTTGAGGTATGTGAAAGTGTTTTTATTTCCCGTGATCTACAAAGTTTGATCATTTGCACATTCTGGGATATCGGATATCAGTCGTGGAAGACTAAGAGTTTGTTTGGGGTATAACCCAAGGTAATAGCGGAGATAGATGGAGAAAATCAACATATACAGGTTGCGATGAGTAAATTGTCGTCTAAATTATGCAAATATGAAAATAACACTGGTATCTCAGATATTTAACAGATATATTTACCAAAATTACACAAAAATATCTTGAAATACTAAAGAGTAAATTTATTCAATAAGATCGCCATTGGCTTCAACTAAAGCCTCCAGACAACTTCAGAATTACCTACAACTCTTCTGGATGGTTCCCTTGTTTAAGTTGGTGAATGCTGCCATAATCCTTGCCTTCAGTTCATCTTTGGTGTTACAAAAAGGTTTGTTGGTCCCTTGCTTAACTGCACCTTACATGAGTTACGTGCCCAGATGTAAAGGATGATGTGATTGCAGAAATTGTTTCGCAGCTATGACTGGGTTCTGCTGCTTGTGTGGCATAGTGCAGAGTCCTGTTGTCAGGCATAGGGTCTTCCAGCAGCCACTCTCCTGATTCAGAGCAGCACTACCTCCTTAAGGCACTTGATGTAGGCCTCCATGTTCAATCTGAGGCCCTCACCAACAAATTTGGGTGTTCTTTTCTTATCAGAACGATCAGAGTGAGTTTTCCGAGCTGCTGTACATCCATAATCATCCAACTCTTTTCAAATCCCCTGCACTGTCCTCCAATTGATACCCACTCTGAAATGTTCGTATTGGAGCTTCTGGTTTGAATCCCAAGCACTACAGTATGTCGTCTCCAAATTTCTAGCAGAGTGAATTTCATCATGGTGCTCTTTTTCTCACAGTGCCCAACTGACCCTACTATACTGTGTAGTTGACAAAATCAAGAACAAATAATCTGCATGCACAAAATTAAAAATATAAAATGACGACAATTTACCCATTGTACCTTGTATATGTAGCCAAGTGAGATAGACCAGTAGGAGAAATATTCCACAAATTACCACATTGTAGTTGTTGAGGGTTAGTCTCTGCTGCTACTGGTTGTATTGCTGGCCAAAGGCATTGCTGTTGATGGAAGCACCATAGTGTTGATGACCTCATTAAGCTTGGCTGCCATAGGGTCCATCACTAATCCTAGCTGAGTTGGAAGAGGGTGAAATTGGTTGGGTTTATAGTGAGTAATGGCTCAGAAAAAGCTGCTGTGAGGTTTGTTTTTGACTGATCAGAAAATATTTTTTACTACCCTGCTATTTTTTTGGCCATCATTCTGAAAGTGAGTGTGTGGAGCCAGACAAAAAATTATGGTCTGTTTTTTTCATATGTACTGTAATTGTTGAAGTGTGCACTTCCATTTACGTCAAAGAATTGTAGTTCCGACAAGGTATAACAACATCATTAGAAGGAATGATATGTTTGATGAGTTTTAGTTGTAAGTTACTGCAGTTTATTTATTTATCCCTTTTTTCAAAGTGTTTGTTTTCTACAAATGCAAATACAAAATTAAGACAAAGAATTTTGGGCAATGTTTAACCATCGTGTCTGCAAAAAAAAATGGCGTATCAAAAGAATGGTTATTCCTTTGACACCACTATTACTATGTACACTTTTGATTATTTCAGCAATGTTTATTTACAAGATTATAAAAAATATGTGAACCTAGTACAATGTGATATTTATTATTGACCTTTTATAAAGAAATAAATTATAAAAAATCTTTTTATTCCAAAAAATTACAAAATATATAAACCATTTACAATATAATATTTATTATTTACCATTTTATAAATAACTATG
>CAHIKZ030002471.1:330000-353232 GCA_903632075.3 Acanthosepion pharaonis | reverse complement strand
TTATTCCTCATCTCACTGAAAAAATACACAGGCATGTTTGGAAATTCTGACTTTAAAATCTTTTTCTTTGTACTTCAATTTAGCCAAAAGGCTAATAAGAAATATCATCAATCTTATTGCCAATATTGTTAGCATTTTGTTGACTTTCTATTCCTCAAATTTTATTAACCAACCTATTAAATCTATATATTATACAAAGCACATGTATCTATCTTTTGTTTTAATTATATATATATATATATATATATATATATATATATATACCCCCCTCCATGCATACTAATGATCAGAAAAATATGCTGCTGAAGACATCACTTCTTTGCCTACTGTTGATATCCCTATATATATATATATATATATATATATATAATATAAAAGTGAACATTTGAGTGTTGGCTTCAATGTCCACTTTTATCTCTACATACATTCTATCCCCTGATACTGAGCACTCTCTGTGGATTTCAACAGTAAAATAATGAGAAATAACTGTAAGTCCTATGCTAACCAGTTTATTCTCTTTCACTTTTCCCCTGAGGAACTCTCTTTTGGCTTCTTGCTTTCTTGTCAACTATGATCTCTAAAAAGTTAACTGCATCATCAATCATCATTTTCTCTCTCTTTGGATTCTGTTCTTTTCTTGTCTTCTGGGTTTCTTTCCATCTCAGTAACCCCTTGTATCCTGGTGGCTTTTATTGCCCTGGTAGGGGTGAAATGATTAAAAAAAAATCTTTATGGGAGGCAATTTTAAGTGAGTTTATATTGTCAGTATATGCAATCACAGAGATGAAAGTATGCTTGTCTTTGACTCAAACTAAAATCAGTTGCACTATTTACATTGTTCGAACTGTTGTCCTCATCTTTATTACTATATTCATGTTTCGGCTGTTCTACAGACCATCCTTCTTCAGGTGATATATGCTGGAATTTCAAAGTGAACCCTTTATTTCGTTGAGTTACTGAAGGGAATTAATTGAAACTGAGATATCCAAAAATGGTATGGCACATGGAATTAGAACAATCTATCCCTGTGGGCTAAATAAAGGTTTTGGTTCAAAATCTCAATGTATATTGCCTGAAGAAAGTCAGAGCGTACAACAGCCAAAACATTGTGAATATGGCAATAAAAATGAGAACAACACTCCGAATGATGTAAATAGTGTAAATCATTACAACACTTCATCTCAGAAATATAGACAGATATTAAAATCAGTTGGTGGTATAGAATCAATTGTCATTTTGTTCTAATCCCTCTTAGATTTTCACGTGTTAATATCTATCCATCTGTTCATATCTATCTACCTACCTATCTAACTCTGTAGATATGTTCATATTTGTCTGTATCCATCTATTTATCTATATATAGTCTGTCTATCTATCTATCTATCTATCTATCTATCTATCTTCATATCTGTCTCTATCTATTCTTGTTCATATCAACCTTTTTATCTATATCACTATGCCAATATATTCATATCTATATATCTAATTAAGACAGTTTACATTTGAGCTGCTGTCAAGCTATGTTTTTATTTGAAGTGTTAATAGAGATTCATAATTCTTTTCTTAATTTACCTACTCATTAATAGGATGCTCAAAATAATTCGATTTGAATCCTGTTTCCATCTCAATTAAGAAAGTTGACATGTTTATTGTTGTCAAAACAACTTGTATCCAAACACACACATGATAGCTACAGGGTGCGATGGGTAAATTGTCGCCATTTTATATTTTTAATTTCATTCATGTGCATTGTTTTTGATTTTGTCAACTACACAGTATTGTAGGGTCAAATTTTGCACAATACACATACACACATTAATAAATATATATATAATATATATATATATATATATATATATATATATATATTAGGGTGCGATATATAAAGTGTTATTTAAATGATGCAAAAATGAAAATAACACTGACATCTCATTTTAACTTATATATTTACCAAAATTACACAAAAATATCTTGAAATATGAAAGTAAATTTATTCAATAAAATCGCCATTGGCTTCAACCACAGCCTCCGGACGACTTCATAATCTTCTGTATCTCTTCTGGACAGTCTCCTTGTTTAAGTTGGTGAATGCTGCCATAATCTTTGCCTTCAGTTTATCTTTGGTGTTACAAGGAGTTTTGTTGGTCTCTCGCTCAACTGCACCCCATGCATAATAATCAAGGAGGTTGCAGTCTGGGGAGTTATGTGGCTAGATGTAAGGGGTGATGTGGTTGCAGAAATTGTCTGACAGTTGTGACTGGGTTCCCCTGCTTGTGTGAAATGGTGCAGAGTCCTGTTGCCAGACATAGGGTCTTCTCTTGGCCCTGGGCAGCACTACTGCTTCATGGCACTTGATGTAGGGCCTGCTGTTGAGTCTGACATGAATGAAGGGGTTTTGAATGGAGGCATCATCCAAACATCATTCCAAATACCATATATATCATCCAACTCTTTTTAAATCCTCTTCACTGTCCTCAGAGTGACACTCAAACACTCATAATGGAGCTTCCCATGTGAATGCCAAGAAGTACAACATGCTCTTTCCAAATTTTTGGTTGAGTGAATTATGTCATGGTGCTCTTTTTCTCACAGATGGTGCCCAACTGACTTTACCGTACAGTGAAGTCAACAAAAACAAGCAATATGCAAACACAAAATTATAAATATAAAATGGTGACAATTTATTTATCACATCCTGTGCATATATATATATATATATATATATATATATATATATATATATATATATATATATGAAGTTGTCTTAATTCCTCAGAAAAAAGAATCAGCAAATCAAGTTTGAAATCAATTTAAAGTTGCTTGTTTCACTCTAATGGTAATAGTAATATTAATTGTTTCCTTATAAGTCATACACCATTGTTTAGCAGAGCCTGCAATTTGTGAAGTTGTAAAAGACAATGGCAGAGCCTGCTAGGGTGAAGGCATATGTCAATGTCAAAATCTTGCTATATTCAATGGTAAAGGCATATTTAAAACATTGGCATAACCATGTTAGAGTTTCATTATATAGCAGACAGTTACACAGCCTGTTAGAGTGAAGGTGTTATGCCAGAACAACCTGCTAGAGTGAATGAATATGCCAGACTATGGCTGATCCTGCTAGAGGGAAGGTGTATGCTAGACAATGGCAGAGGCTGCTTGTGATAGATATTCACACTTAGCAGATCCAAAGTACCTGAGATGTCTGGTTTGCTGAACTACCATTTACAAGATATCCAAGGAACATGCATGATATTAAGTCTTCTTAATCAGTCGTTTGTGTATGATGATGACCACCATCTTTAAAAGGTGGGGTATACAATGACAGTTAGGCATAGAGATAATATTGGAAGTGGAAGCGAGCAGATGTGACATTTGGGAGATTTTTTTTTTCAGAGACTCTGCTATTCGTTAACAAGTTATTTCAGCAGAGATGGACGGCTGGTTCAACCTGAAAATTATTCCCAGATTTGACAGGAATGGAGCTGTGCTTGACTTTATCAAGAAGCTGGAATTGGTGTGCAACCTATCTGGGGTGAAATGGCTTGTTTGAGTCATTCCTCATCGCCTAACTGGTTGAGTATTCGCAGTTTACCAACAACTGACCAAGGATGAGAAATTGGATCCATCCTAAATCAAAGAAGTATGAATCACCACCTTTGCTGCTGATAGATTCATGGCGTACGAGGTTTGAGGCATGTGTGTTGTGTCGGGGTGAGACTTTAGATGTGTATTTGGCAGATTTGCAGTAGTTGTTGGTCCTTTTCAGGGGAATCCCAGGCCATGCATTGGCATGCCTTTTATGCATGGTCTTCATGGCCCTGGGAAGAAGTACCTACAGTCCTTCTTCAGGGTGGATGATATATTACATGCTCAGGTGCTTATAAAAGACGAAGCTGTAGTGGAAGAACCAGTCTTTGCTGTGGTTTGCCTTTTTTATGGATTGCTCAAAATCCCTGGGCATGAGTCCACTAGTTACATGCTCCAAGTGCAATGGTCCCAATCACTTCATGGGGGACAGTATGTGGAGGGAGCAGACCTCACATGCACATTATTATTGGTGCATCAAGACTGA
Source organism: Acanthosepion pharaonis (assembly GCA_903632075.3). Lineage (NCBI taxonomy): Eukaryota > Metazoa > Mollusca > Cephalopoda > Sepiida > Sepiidae > Acanthosepion > Acanthosepion pharaonis. The sequence continues at coordinate 349,157 of CAHIKZ030002471.1, read as the reverse complement.
TCACCTGGTCAAAGATTGTCTGGGAAACAAAGTTTGGGATGAGACGTTGGCACCAGTCTATTCCCCAGGCAACAGGTGAACTTGGTGTTACCTATGGTCACTATGTTGTTGGTGCAACATGCTCAACTCTCCTCACCTCTGGGTGCTCATGTTCCATTCTGAGCACAAAGCTATGTCAGTCTTGGTTGAAGCAGGACATGGTAGTAACCACATTAACTGAGTCATTTTTTAACTGCTGCAAGTCGCAAACCTTTTTGGATTTGTATAGCAACCAGTAACACTGCCACTATCGAGAGATTGATTATCAATGATGGAAACAGTTGGGATTTCAATCTATTGCTTGGTATCAATGCCATTAAGATGCTTGGTGGTGTTTTCATCACGCAGTCTAAAAGCATGAAGTTTTAGGAAACATGGCCCATCTGTGCAGTGCTTCGAATCAACAGAACCGATTTTAGTGCAAAATTTGACGAGCAGCAGGGAGTGTTGGTCACAGCCAGGAGGTGATCAGCAGGTCTTGCACCAAATAAACTTGGGAACAGGAACTCTGAATATGCAGTGTCTAACGAGTGGTGGAAGAGCTGCAGACAAATGATAAACAACGATTGGCTGCTGATTAATGATTGATAGGAGTATATTGAATTTTTTTTTTCCCTTCCAAGGACTGATAACACTCAAACCATATTGCAGACCAAAAACTTATATGAATAACAAGTTTTCTTCAAACACCTATGAATGACATATCAGAAGAACAGGTGCATGATGGGACATAAGGCTGCAAACTTGAGAAACTGTGCCAACAGTTTAGAGATAGGAAAAAAAAAAATATCCATTCTGAAATGAAAAATGTATGATTAGTGGATTGATGGAATTCTTTCAAACATAGATTTTGGGATATTTAGAAAGGAATGAGAACAGCAACTTGAGCCTATAGTAGCTAGATAACCTGGTACTTAATTACAGGACATTTAGAACAGGAAATCGAGACGATATCGAGAGCAAATTTTTATATATGTGGATGTGGCAATAGAGAGATTTTATTTGTGAAATATCTGTAGATTTTGGACTTTTTCTAAATATCCAGATTGCAGGAATAACTGGGACCAAATATAAATTGAGGAATGGCAATGAGGAAACAGTGTGGTGAAATGTCCTATGACTATGATGCAGAGGCATCTTTTCCATGTTTGGCAAGCTGGTGGGACACTTTCCCATATGTGGATTGCTGCGAGTAGCGATAGGCTTCCTCAAATGTCAAGCCACTGCTGTCATGCAGAACTGGGACGACCAAATCAGTATGGGACATATGATAATGGACATGCTCACCCGCAAATAAATCCTGCCCAGGGAGAGTGGTATGTGGACCGTAGGAAGCTGGATGTGTGTGTTGACATGAGTTCACTAGCTGTAGGAATCACTGACCAGAACTGGTAAGACTTAACTGACTAGAGTTCCACAGAGGTGGCTCAACAATGTGCAGAAGATCAAACCTATACAGCCAGTGTGTGATTTTTGTAACCTGAGCCTTGCACATCTGACCAAGGTTCATCAACACAGCAGGCACCCTGTAGTTAAGCTGTGTCAAAAGCAGCAATGAGGTCAGTCATTTGAAGTTGTGAGGAATGTCAGTCTGTAGACCCAGCACTGGTGTGATGGCAGAAGGGTGGGCTCTGTGTGCATGAGATGTGGAACAAGCTAGGTATGAACATCCTGCACTACAATGATTTTCACTTTTTGACACATGTTTTTCGATCTGGTAACCGTTATTTTGGCAAGACACTGTACACGTGCTAGAGTGAAGGTGTGTTCCAAATAATGACAGTCTGCTAGAATTCTGCCAGACTGTTCTGTTCATTGGGAACAGAAGGAGTAATATTGTAGATTCTGTTGTGAAATTGCAATCAATCCAATCATCTTTCTATGCTTGCTTGAATTCCTACCTAAACCTCATGAATAAGCAAGCATGGATTCTATGTAAATATTTTTTTGCATGAATGATTTTTGTTTTCCAAGAAGAGGAGCCCTTTGGATTTAAAGTATTGGTTTGTGAGATTGGTGACATAGTAATTGTGAGTTCAATCCCCAGCCTTAGACTTCATGAAAACAGAAGTATTAAATAAAGCAATATGAGATATTCCTAGACATGGACAATGAAACAAGAACATCTGTCTATATTTCTGAGATGAGATATTATGTACACTATTTACATTATTCAGACTATTGTCCTCATCTTTGCTGCCATATTTATTACAACGTTTCTGCCTTCTTTAGGTGGTTGGAATGTCGAACTGAACTCTTTATTTCGCTCACTGGGGTAGACTGTTCTAGTTCCACGTGCCATGTTTAATGGATGTGAGTTATTAGTTATCTCCTGTTAATTCCCATCTCCAAGTTATCCACTGCCTTAACCGGGTATGGAACATTCCAACCACCTGAAGAAAGCCGGAGCATACAATGGCCAAAACGGTGTAATAAATATGGCGACAAAGATGAGGACAATAGTCTGAATAATGTAAATAGTGAAACAAGAACAGTCTACTACCATAGATGAAATAAAGGATTCAGTTTGAAATTTCCTGACAGTTACTTGGATTGACAAATACTGGAAGATCAAAAGGAATAACTACTGAAATATTATGATAATAAAAGAAATGAGGACAATGTAAAGAATCCCACTATGATTGTGCTTGTCCTTCCCTTTGTAAATTTGCATGACCGTTACACCCTGCCAGCACCTCATAAATAATGAACTATTTTGTTTTGATTATGTGGAAAGAGGGGAAAAGACATTATTTGGTTTCAGTGAGGAATGAAAGAAAGAAAGGAAGATAGAAGCGTTTAACAGTTGTTTCAGTGAAATGGAAAAAGTTATCAATTTCAAATCTTTTCATTTGTACCCACTTCTTAATATTTATGATTTTTATTACAATATTTTTTTTAAAGTTGTTAAGCTCAAATATTTAACAATGTGATAGGAAAATTTCTACAGATATTTTGTTGTCATAGAACTTGCCATGAGCTTATTCAATCCTTAACTTGTTTTCATGTAAAAAATGATAACTTGTCATCCCAGAAATTCAGACATAAGATTACCATTGGCATTACCAATCTTCTGTAGCAGGAGTCAACTTATCCCTCTCCCCCCCCCATATTTTTCTATTTTAAAAAATTGGAATCAGATTATGGAATATTTTGGTTGAGATTGCACTGTACATTGAAGACTAGGTTGGTCACCATGTAAACCGCAAATGAGAAAAATTAAAGCTGAGGAGGATCAACATTCCACCAATGAATATTCCTTTGTTCATTTTCGCAATGAGAAATTTAATGTATAACTTTGCTGAAAAATCAAGTTAAACTGATTTTCTTTATAATAATTCTGTTCTTGCTGTATCTCGATATAATCTGTTTTGAAAACCTCATCAACACTCAAAAATAAAACATACCTGGTCAAGTCTAGAGGTGTTGACGTCAAATATCAGCTATTGTTTTGTAAAGCAATTTGTAAAGATGTTTCCTGATATGCTTTCTCAGTTTTATGATTTTCTTATATTCTTGCTGATTCGTAAATGAGGATTTGTCAATATTGATCTTAGGTTCTTCACAGTTACAGTCATGTTATGTTTCTAAAGAACTTAGATGCCTCTTTGCACTGTTGACAAAGTTGATAAAAATGCTTGTAGCTTGTTATATTACATTCAATATGAAAGACAGAAAATAATTTATAAGAATAGTCACAAATAATAATCTGATTGAAAAGTTATTTACACTTTATAAAACAATGTAAATTTATTCACATTAGGAAATTCTTTTTTGTTGAATAGTAAGTTGATCAACTTTTTTCTCATTAAAATTTATGAGATCTCCTTTAGATATCTTTTGTAGGCACAGTGGGTTAATGGATAGCGGCTCGGATTGAGGAATCAGAGAGTTAAGTTCGAATTCCAGTTGAATCCATTACATTCACTTACATGCTAATACCCTTGAGAAAGGTATGAAACCTCTTCTTCTCCCCACAGCTGTGGGTAAATAGCAGGACAGACTGGGTTCTATAGCATTGGATGGCAACTGGTCTACTGCAGAAAGAAATAGCAACCTACTGTGGGAAAAAATCTGCCTCATCAGTTATGTATCAAAAGAGACATGATCGTCGAAGTGTGTATCACACATGGCACATAACTGACTGAGTGGGGAATTGATTTTAAAAATCTACCAAAAATATGTTAACCATTTGGTTTCAATAAAATATTTGGCACTTATAAAAAGACCATTTTGTAAGTAAAACATTATGGAGATCATTTTTTTAAGTTCAACTGTTTTTTCATTAAAATTTATGAGATCTCCCTTCGATATCTTTTCTTTTTAGATAAGTTCCAGGAAAAATGAAATTAGTTGAAATTTTATTTGAGACTTCAATCAGAGATGTTAGAAAAATGTTTCTACGTTTATTTTTGAATAATATGTTCAGGCCGTCATTAACTTAAGACCTATGGAAATCACGACTGTTTGACTCTTACGACCATGACTGTGAATTAGTATGTCTGGCCATGACTGCTCTGCATCTGGCAGCATAAATATTTGACAGCTTGATGTATGACAATTTCCACCCCAGCCTCTGGCAATACTAACATTATCTTATGCACCTCAAATGCAGTGTTAGGGCAACTTTGATGCAATACACTTTCCTCCCAAGTCCATATGTCTTTGAAATTTTTCTTCAGTAAACCTCCAAAATGTCTACCAAGATGAAATTATCTTTGTCTACTCCTCAACCTGCCATAAAAATGATGGTTGATTAAACAATAAGAAAGTGACTGTGTCAATGATCTTGAAGGACAGAGAAAGGATTTGTAAAGTTATGAAAAGTTCTGCACCTAATATGAGTGACAGTTATAATAAAGCAGCAAACTGGACACATCCTGTTGTGATGTGGAGGTTAGTACTAATCAGCCGCTAAGCTCGTTTACCACCTTCATTATTCTTAGTGACCACTTATATGAGTGTTCGCTTGTGCTTATGCAAATTATGCATACTAATTTGCTAGTATCACTACAGCTCCCTGAAACATAAGGGTTTTATTCCTCTCATAGATCTTGTACTCCTTCTCATGTTATTTTCATCCCTTTGCTCTACTTCTCTCTCTCCCGTATTTCTTTCCCTGGGAGACCTGGATCTGTCCTGCGCTAGGCTGTAGTCATATGTGTTTTCTTGCATAATCTGGTCTTCGTCTGAACTTTCAGACTCATTCTGGCCCTCTTGATCCTGCAATATTTGGTCTTCTGATGTTTCCTTCTGTAATGGTTGTTCTACCAACTCGTTATCAGATGGAATTGAAGACATTTCTTCATCGTTTTGTTCTTCCTCTTCACCCTGAGTCCTTATTTGGTCTGTATGGGCTAATACACTATTGCCGTTTTCTCTATTTATTATAGCTGTATTGTGGCCTTTTTGCATGATAAATTCTACCCTTTCCGGATCTGCATCTTTGTTCTTTTTGTACCACATTTTTTCATTTGTAGAATGCGACATCGTTAGCAGAGCTCTAATCTGTCTTCCCATTAAAGCTGATGTGCTTTCTAGTCTTCCCGCATCTGGTATCGTATGATAACTTAAAAGCAGCCTCGGTAGAAAAACTTCTACTTTTTCTTTTGCTGAGAGCATGATTTTAGTCCCTTTTTTACGGTCTGCACCATTCTTTCTGCTAATCCATTTGATTGAGGGTGATATGGAGGTGTCTTATATGGTTTACACCCTATTTTTTCTAACCATACATTAAGTTCTTCATCACAAAATTCTGGGCATTATCAGATACCAAGGTTTTTTGGTATGCCATTTCTGGAAAATATGACTCTTAAATCTTGTAGAACTTTTTACTTGTTTGTAACCCGGATTATTTCAGGCCAACCTGAAAAAAGAGTCTACTAGTATTAATAAGAGTCCCACTCCATCAATGTATGTATGATCCATATGCACACGACTCCATGTCTCCACTTCTTTGAGCCACGAATGTAATTTGTTTTGTGTAAAGTTTCTTAATTCTTTACATTTTTTGCACCTTTTTACATATTCCTCGACATCTCTTGAATATCCCGACCACCAAGCTTCTAATTTTATTCTTTTTTGTGTGGCCGCTACTCCAAAGTGTATATCGTCATGTACACTTTCTATAATCGGTTTTCTTTGTGTTTCTGGGGGAACTACCAGGGCCCCATTACAAATCACTCCATGTTCTATTGTTAATTTGTGTCTTATTTCTTTATAGGGTCTTTCCACCCTTGAACAATTTCCCCATGAGTTTTTTCTTATTCTCGATACTATCCTACTTAGCACTGGATCATGTCTCGTTTTTGCAGCCATTCTATCTAAAGACAAAACATCAGTCTCTATCAAGTGTAAGAATGAATCTTCAAATTCTTCCTCTGTTTTATCTTTTGACTCCTTGTAGAACCTCAATCTTGATAGTGCGTCCACATGTGGAATTGAATTTCCTTTGACATACTCTATATGCCATCAATCTTATCGCCCATCGTAGAATCCTTGATGTCGTGACTTGGGTAATTCTTTCCTTGGGTTAAATATAAACTCTAATGGTCTATGATCACTTCTTAACAGAAATTTTTTTCCAATTAAAAATTGTCGGGCTCTAGTAGTTGTCCACACGATAGCCAATGCTTCTTTCTCTATGTTCGAGTAATTAAATTCAGTGTCCTCCTTGTGATAATATTCCCGATATTGAATGTTCACTTGCATGTGTAGTGAGTGTTATGTCCTTTTTTGGATCAAACATTTTCAGTACAGGTTTCTTTGACATAATTTCTTTTAATCTTTCAAAAGCTTTTTGCTGTTCATCTGACCACATAAATTCCACATTCTTTTTTCTTAAATTTGCAAATGGTTCTGTCAAGTCCGTTTATTTTGGTAAGTATCGCCTGTAAAAAATTTACCAATCCCAAAAAAGACTCCATTTCTTTTTTATTTGTAGGTGTAGCTACTTTTAGTATTTCTTCTATCAAGGCTTGGTCTGGTGATATACCTTCTTTTGAAATGGAATAACCTAAAAAAGAAATTTTGTTAGAATTGCTTATGCATTTTTTCTCATTTATTGTCATTCCAGCATTTCTTAATCTATTTAAGATTAAGTCAGTTTTCTCTTTTAATTCCTTTTCATTAGTAGCTCCTATGAAAATGTCATCTTGGTAACAAATCATATTTTGTACATTTTCTAAAACCTGTTCAATGGCCCTTTGAAATATGGCGTTTGCAGTTTTTATTCCATATGGCATCCTTTTCCATCTTAGTAACCCTATTGGTGTATTTATTGTGGTTACTTCTTTGAAGTTCTCGTCTATTTGTATTTGGTGGTATGCCGTTTTTAAATCTATTTTTGAAAAAACGGTTTTTCCTGCCAGTGTATGTAATGCAAGTTCAACATTGGGTATAGGATATGGATCCGAGCATATCTTGTGATTTACTCCTATTTTATAATCTCCACAAATACGTAAATCACCATCTGTTTTCCTCAGCACTACAATGGGTGATGCCCACTTGCTACCTCCAGGCGGAACATGTTTAAGAAGGTCTTGTTCTACTAATTTACGTAGTTTTGTCACTACTAATGGCAATAAATGTACTGGTAATTTTTGTGCCTCATAATAAGAGGGGGAAACATTTTCTTTTACTTTTAAACTTGCTTCATAGTTTTTTAACTTTCCAGTTTTTTCCATTTTTATTTCATTAATTAACTTGCTAGAATTTATGTTAAGCACGTCGTTTCCAATAAGTCTGTGGTTCTTTTCGCAACTTGTAACAACTATAGGTATTACTTCAAATTTGTCTTTTAACTCTAAGGAACCTTCAAAGTATCCTAATGTTTTTATAACCTACCCATCAAATTGGCGGAGTTGTAAACTGCTCTTTCGTAAAGGTGGCTTACCAATGCGTTCCCAAAAATTTTTTGGTATCAGTGTTACTTCACTCCCAGTATCCATTTGCATATCTAAATTGCAGTTATTAATTTTGACCTTTACTATAATGTCTTTTTTCTTATGTTCAATTTTTTATACTCTTATTTTTTAATGTAAAAACTTCCCTATCGGTGTCATTTTCTTCAATTCTTTCAACGTTTTTCTTTTTTAATTTACACACTGCTTGAAAGTGGTTCTTTTTTAAGCAATTATTACAAGTTTTTCCAAATGCTGGACACTTTTCCTTTTTCATTTCATGTTCACGTCCACAATACGAACACTTTTTTATCTTTAACATGTACGTATCAGCGAATATTTGTTCGCTGGGTTGACTTTTATGATGGTTGTATTTCTGTATTAGTTCTTGTTGCTGCATAAAGTCAATACATGTATTTAAAGACATGTTTCCTATTTGTAATTGTTCCATTATTTTATATCGGTGTGATGCATTGCACATACCTTCAATTAATCTTAATTGAATCAAGTCCTCTTCAATAGTCTGTTCGTCTTGTCCAAGTTTTTCAAATTCACAATATCTACTTGCATTTCGTAGACGGTGTAGATATTTTATAATTGGTTTGTCAATTTCTTGTTTCATCGACATGAATTTCTTTCTTTTTGCCACTAGCAGCCTTTTCTTGGGTCTCATATTTTTTTTATGATCTGACTTATTTTTTTGAAAGTCAGGTCTTCCAAATTTGAGAGATATGCCATGGAGGAGATTTTATTATCGCCTCACATCCAGCTGTAGCCAAAAATAAATCCGTGATTTCCAAACCTTCTTTCCTCTTTATATACCTTAGAAATTTGAATTGTCTCTTTTTGATTCTAATAATAATATGTGTTCTTTTTGTTTCCTTTGTTGCTTACATGTTCAGTCAGCGGTATTCTCAGCATCCTTCTGTAGTACCATAGTTATGTTGCCTCAAGTCTCTTCTTCGTCTGTGAGGAGATTGCTCAGCATTCACTGCCATATAAGAGGTCTGGTATGACATTAACAGTTCAGTAAACCTTTCTTTGTTTCTAAGAAAAGTTTCCCATTCTTATTACTCCATTCAAATCATTAAATATCTGTTTTAGTGATCTCCTGCTATCTCATACGACACAAGAGATTCTTTCACAAAATATTATGCACAATCTGTGATTTTCATAAGCGAAATAAAAAAAATAGTTTGTACTTTCGTTATATGTTTCGAGATTTTTGGCAAAATTCAAAGAATTATTGGTTATTGGTCCTGAGCTGGCATCTTGGTTTCAGTCATTCCCCACTGCTGTAACATAGCTTCCCTGTGTCTCTCCTATAATTATTTTCATGGTAACTGTTCTGATGAGTTTTCCTCTTTGATATCTCAACTTCACAAAATTTAAGCATAATACTAGATTGGCAGTTAGGTTTCATAATTTTATTGTTGAAATTGTTAGTTGTAACCATAAATTTTATGCTAATAGTTTCTTGTCTCAGACCTTTGGGGAAGTCTCTTCCATCTTCCTGCTTTCCTGCGAACTGCAGTCTTCAAAATGTAATGCCAGTCATCATCATCTTCTGTATTCTTGGATCTTGTTCTTTTATTGTCCTCTCTGCTTCTTCCACTCTCAGCAACTACTTATATCTTAGTGGCTTGTATCGTCTTGGCTGGGGTGAAATAATTAAAAAGAAATAAATGCCTGGTTTAGGTAGAGATTGTACAGACGTAAGGCAGAAGAAAAAAGTATTACCAAGATTTGGCAGAAAGAATCAAATAAACACTTAGGAGACAGAAGCACAAGTCTTTGCAACATTTGATGGAGCAGCTATGTGCTGAAGATCAGTGTGAAATGAAAGAATTGCCAGACTTTAGGGAGAAGTATAGGTTTAGGAATCAGAAAAGAAATAAGCTACCCAGAGAAGCTCCAAGAGAGACCTCTAGCCTGTAACAGATCAAACATGGATTTAGAGGCAAAGTTAAATAGAAAAGAAATGAATTATTAGGCTTTGTGTAGAGAGGAAGTAAGTGTTGACTTGAGTTAGGTTTGATGTGAAACAGAAGAAAAGAAAAGCTTCTCATCTTTGGGAGTTACGTACAATGTGCGAGACAAGGATGGAAAGGCTGACAAATTTTGCAAGTGCTACTATTATGAATTCTAATAGTCACAAACATAGGAAAAATGAATCTTGCTCATTTGCAAAAAAAAAAAAATGTTACTTTACTATTTTAAATTAAATTAACTCATAGATCATCAAAATATCATGTCACTTTCCTCTTCAGCTTTCATATTTTGGATGCAGACCCCCTTAAGATGTATTTAAGAAAGAGAAAAAAATAAATTACTCCTGTTTACTATGCTGATTCTTGTGGCCCTACTTAGAATTGAACTCACTATCCTTGGTTAATAAATTTCTGAAGATATTAGACTCCCACTCCTCAGCTTAATGGACATGTTCTAAGCAGTGACAGTAGTTTGTCTCCCTTCCTGCCAAAACGGATTTAGCCATTAAGCATTATTTAACCCTTTGAGCTCTGACCACTGCTTTACCGTTGGTAGTGAAAAATGACTTAATGCCCAGCCACCGGTTGAACAGTGGGTAAACACTTGTAACTATTTTTATATCTACCGTGAAACATTACATACCAATTATTTGCGAATTTTGACTCGGGAGCTCAGGCAGAAGGGTTAAAATTGTTCTGGAATGCAAGGCTCAAAGGGCTAAGTTTATTGAAATTTTTCTATTGTTTGTTGAAGTACTGTCACTTAGTTTATTGATCAAGATCCTGTTTTAACAACTCTGGTTATTCTTGATGAAGCAAATTATTTAGAAATCTGAAAATATTCAACTTTCTTTTTGCTTTGAAAGATTTGAGTTTCATTTTGACCGAGCTTTTCCATTGCCTACTGTTGGTGAGAACTTTACTGTCTTGGAAAAGTGACAAATAAAAAAGAAATGGCTCTTTGTTGTCAGGTGGACACATCATCTTGCTGATATTTTCTCAAGTGGCTATAACAATGACATCGTCAGTAAAGTGTCTCTTGTCGGAAGCTGTAAATACGAACTGGTGGAAACTTTAATTACCTACCTAATGGAGTCTGGTAATGAAAAAGTAGGAGAAATTTCTAACCATTGAAAGGAATGTGTGCTTTTGGACAAACACCCACATTAGAGAAGGTAAGATCTGCGAAGACAAGTTTTGTGTTGCTTTTTTGTTTGATTTCAGGAGAAATCACAATTGAAATAATTTTTATAGGTAGTCATTGATTTATTTTTTTACTTACAAGGAACATACAACTTTTTCTTTCTTTCTGTCCATTGTTAATGAGCTGTGAGCTAAAATTGATTGACTGTTCACTTAACTACTCTTTTATGGTGGGGGGGGCTTGTTGTCACTTGCTTAATGATGAAGTAAAGAAAAAATATCTTGATTGTGATCCATTCGATACTAATGTAGAGTCAATCTGATGTTTGTTTATTATCTCAATGGCATTTTTATGTTATGATGATCACTTGTTAATGATGATGATAGGATGATCATTCTTTTGTTGCTAATCATTTGTAGCTGTTTCCTTATAAGGAAACATTTGGCATTCATTGACCAAATAGCCAGTGCTACTTGAATTAGGCTTTTCTTCACTCTCTCACCATTCAGTCTGGGATCAAAGGCTTGTACATATACTCCTCTTCTCTAATAGTAATATTAGGCTTTTCCTTATAAGGAAACATCTAGTATCTAATAACCAAGCAGCCAATGCTACTCAAGTTATGCTTTTCTTCACTGGCTGATCATCAGTCTGGGATCAAAATGTAGTATCTTTTCTCCTCATTTCTAACAGTAATATTAAGTGTTTTGTTATAAAGAAACATTCAGTATTCATTGACTGAGCAACCAGTGATACATTTGGTTGAATTTTAATAAATCTTTGTTTATTAAAAATTTTTTCAGGTAAATGAGCTTCTCAAATCAACTAATTATCATCACTCTTTCCAGTATTGATGGGCCTTCCTTCCTAACTATTTTTTGAAGTAGTGTCAAAAATCAACATTCATTATGTTGTTATTTTCTCTTCAAGTTAAATATGCTATCCATTTTAGTTTTTGCTGGTGTTCAAGGTCATCAAGTGATGTGGTATTTGTTATTTGGTACAGTTCTTTGTTTTTGATTCTCTTGGACCAGTCGACAAGGTATGAAGAAGGATGGTCCTTGCTAAGACCTACAGGTTCCATTTGCAAGAAACTGTTTTTAATCATTGATCAGAGAAAGCATTTGTATAGTTTAGATATTTCCAAATGCCATCTATTTGAAAGTCTCGACAATGGATATTTTAGAACCTGACACCCTTAAAAAAGGTTTCTGTTATTTGGTACAGTTCTATGTTTGTGATTCTATGCCTTCCAAGTGAGCTCTTTTTGTCTGTTGCTTAATCTTTTATTTGTCTTGATATCAAGTTTTTCAGTAGCTGCTAAAGCTGTTGTAAATATGACATTATTTACTTCTGTGATGTTTTTTAGTGGCTTGTCCATTAACAATGTTTGCAATACAGCATTATATGTTTGCACAATATGTTTATTGAACTTTTGTCATATGAATTTTTGAAAGTGGTCTCTTTCTGACATTTGTGTGCAAGTTACTTTGCTCATTATTTCAATGATGTGGTTTTTCACTTCAGTGATTTCAACTCTGTTGTTTTCAAGGAATTCTGCTCTAATGTTTTTATTATTATTATCTATATAATAAACGCCAATATCAGTGTGTCATCCTTTTCAATTAAAGGGACACAACAATACTCAATAGCTCATCTTCTTCTATATAATAAATACCAATGTCAATCTGTCACTTTGTCACTTTTTTCAATTAAAGGGACACAACTCTCTAACTTTCAATAGCTCATGTTGCAGAAATTTTGGATTCCCAAGATTTCATTACTGCAATTGTTTTTGGTGACTTTTTACATGATTTTTTGCAACAAATTTTTTTGTACTATAACAATTTTTATAACTTGGAAATAAATTTAGGAATAATTGAAATTAAATTGAAATCCAGCGAAAGCCACCCATGAAATAAAACTAATTATTTGTAAGGACATATGCACATCAAATTGTCTTTAACTTAAGTGTTGGCAGAAGAATTATCATTGAGCTTTGAAAAGGTAAGCATAATTATTAATGCAATACTTAAATTCAGCAATCAATTTTCAATTCTTCTGTAGTTGTTGCCTATTGCATACAGCAACAGTATGGCTCACAAAAAGAAATCTCTGCCAACAGAGGACCAGATTTCAATTAAAAGAGTCAAAGCTGCAGAAAGTAAAAGAAAGTTCCATGTAAATGAAAACCCAGGTCAAATGACAGCCAAGAAAGCTTCCCATGTTGAGAATGTAAAAAGACTTATGGACTCTCAAACTCCTGAACAAGCTGAAAGCCCAATCAAGATCTCTCCGCTGAAGCTAGATTAAACCCCACCCAATATGGCAGCTTTTAAGTTAGTTATTATTATTTCCAAATGTGGTCCAAACTAGGACTGATAATTGCTTTTACCTTTAAGTTAAAAGTTTTTTAAAGTACTGAACTGTATTCTTTTGTAAATCTAGCAAATTATAATCAATATATTATATAAAAGCAACTAACCAGGTCTGTTTGTCAGTTTGTAATTTTTTTATTGTATTTTCCACATATTCTTACATATTTAGGTCAAAATTTTACATAGACCATACAAATTTCATTTAGTTACTGTTTTTGTTTGACTACTTCCAGTCAATGTTTGTCATTATCAGAAACTAATTTGATAGTCTCTGTCTGGGATGAGTCATTATTTACATTATTTGCATATAGACTAATATCCTCATTTTTGTTATTGTTATCACGTTTCAGTTCCTAATCTTTGTTGTTATCACAATGTTTTAGTAAAAAAACACTTTGATAACAACAGCAAATATGATATTCAAAATTGTAGTGACTATCTGCACTTTGATGACAACTTGTCATCAGCTCACAGATTGGCTATGCTTCAACCAATTAGGGTATATCATGTGTTCATCTTCAACATACCTTGCCTTTTTGAACAAATTTTTTTTTTCCACTTAAAAGTCCTCAAAGTCACATGCATGAATCCCATCTACTTTCTCCCACCTTTGATCAAATTGGAGTTATCTTTCCTTGTCCGGTCTTGCAGTCTGAGATGATGCCACATGAGACAAATTCTTCATTACCAAGATATTCATCTGCATAATTAAACTAAGTCTTCAAATACACATCATATTTGTACCCTTATTCCCCCTTCTTTTCTACCCTAATTTCTACTTTTTTATCATCTTTCATTTTTTCATTTCAACTGTGCCATCTATTAAAATATTTAAGTGTTAACGACTCTCATTTGTCATTCTTCTTCAAACATGTCCTTTATTTGCTTAAAACATTTCTTCAGTGATTGGGTTAAATGACCACATCTTACAATTACACAAAATCATATGAAGGAAGACATTAGTCACAAAATTAATTTTAAGATCAAATGTAAGAATAATTTTGAAGGATGTAAATAGCTGTAAAAATATAAATTGAAAAATATTCTGAATAAATCCACTATTAGCATTTTAAGATTTTGAAATGTAAGAATAATTTTGAATTTTGGGTAACATGTCAGCTGAAATACTGGGATAAAAACAATGAAGATGAAAATACTGGTCTGAATAATGTAGAGTGACATCTAAAGACCACTGGATGCAACATGCATTTGAGAAAGGCTGAAGAACATATCAGCTGAAATACTGGGTTAAAAACAATAAAGATGAAGATACTGGTCTGAATAATGTATAGAGTGACATCTAAAGACCACTGGATGCAACATGCATTTGAGAAAGGCTGAAGAACATATCAGCTGAAATACTGGGTTAAAAACAATAAAGATGAAGATACTGGTCTGAATAACGTGCAGAGTGACATCTAAGGACCCCTGGTATCTTTACTAACAGATGGTGAATTACAGTAATATTTTGGACAGAAACTATCAGTTGTTAGAGGCACTGCCCTTACATTTGTTGTCCATATTTGACTCTCCAATGATAGTTTAAATTACCATGCCAGCAATGTCCACAAATCTGTTTTGGTTTAAGTGTTATCTTTGCTGAGATAAAATTGGTTAGAAATTTTGTTACATTAACAGCATATTGGTTTTACCATCCTGTCTTGGATAACTCTCACATGGCACTAGATAATTTTCACTAAAATCTATTTTTATGAAAAATTTATTTCAACAACAACACACATAAGACCAAAAGTATCATATAGAACTCTGTATGACTTGCCAAACACAAAATAGTTACATCCTCTCAAACAACTTCTGTGTCTAAAATTATGGGAGGATGAATACATTTCCTCAAAATATAATATCTGGGTATTTTAGTCTTCAGGTAAAATGCTGACACTCGGTCACTAAGCTGAAAAGTTTGTATTAAGAAAGAACTTGTGAGAAAGATGTATTCTAAACCAGCAAAATATTCAAGAGGAACTTAAATAAATGTGGCCCACAATGTGTTCAGGAAATTAGCATGGAATTGCTTCCATCTTTCTTAACTAGCAAAGATGGAATGGCAATCTTTGTTGCTATGGCAGATCAGAAATTAGAAAAGAAAAAATTGCAGTTCATCAGCCTTTCTCCAGGTAAATGCTGCAGCCAGGTAAATACTGGACTTTTGATGTCACTCTACACAATATTTAGATCTGTATCTTCATCTTTGTTGTCTTTATACCAATATTTCATCTGATATATTCTTTAGCCTTCCTTTGGGTGTATGTTCCTGCCTGTAGTTGTTAGATATTACTCCACACATTATCCAAACCAGTATCTTCATCTTTGTTGTTTTTTCTCAAAATTTAAATTGATATGTTCTTCAGGTCAATGTTACATCCAGTGGTCTTTAGATGTCATTCTGCATATTATTCTAACCAGTATCTTCATCTTTGTTGTTTTTATCCCAACATTTCAGCTGATATGTTCTTCAGCCATCCTCAGGTGTATATTGCATCCAGTTATCTTTAGATGTCACTCTACCCATTATTCAGATGAATATCTTTATTTTTGTTGTTTTTATTTCAAAATTAAAACCAATATGTTCTTCGGGCTTCCTCAGGTGTATCTTGTTGTAGTAAAGAAAAGATTGTCAACTGATAGTAGCAACTGCATGAGATTTCTTCTGTTTCTCGACCGCAACACTTGTAGCCAAATCGCAGTTCAAACGATAGTCTGACATAACAGTCCAACAAACAACGTAGAAACGACAAAATGTGGTCACGCGTCGAACCTTCACTTCTCACCAACAACAACGCGTGTTCGTTCCACCAAGCTCAAAAAAAATCTTCTTTTATAAGCGAAAAACAACGGCTTCTGTTCACCGAGAGAATTTTCTGATTGGTCACGCCATTCAGGGGAAGGAAGAACATTAGTATAGCTTCTAGTCATTGATGTAGATTTTTGCTAACTACTTTTTGGTAATTTTTCTTTGGCATATCGCACACAAAACACAAACTTTTTTTCGGGGTAACTGATTATCTCTTTCACTACAGATCTTTAGATGTCATTTTACACATTATTCAGACAAGCATCTTCATCTTTGTTGTTTTTATCTCAACATTTCAACTGATCTGTTCTTCAGCTTTCCTCAGGTGTATATTGTATCCAGTAGTCTTTAGATGTCACTCTATGCATTATTTAAACCAGTATTGTCATCTTTATGTTTATCCTAACATTTATGCAGATAAATTCTCCAGCTTTCTGCAGATATTTTTTATATTCAGTAATGTACACATTATTTAAACAAATATCTTCATCTTTATTGTGTTTATCCCAACATTTAAGCAGATATGTTCTTCAGCCTTTCTCAGCTCTATTCATTCCTCTTTGCAAGAAGTGTAATACTTTTTTTCTTTTCTTCATCTCTATCAACACCAGCATCATTTTTTCCCAGCTGAACGTCTGAATGCCAAGGTGTTGCATTAGTTGTACTTATATTTGAATAGATGCAATTAGTAAAAGTACTTTTAAAATTAGGTTCAATCTATATTTGATCATATCTGAAGAATGAAATGCCTAGAAATTATTGCTAAGAGCAACAAATTGAATTGTTCAGAAATATGTGTCTGGAACAATTTTGACACTAAGAATATTTAAGTAACATTGCAATGCCAATAAAATCAACATTGTAATGGCTGAAACCAGTTTCATGACCTTTCTCATTGCTGAATTCATTAAGATTCAAAATTCAAACATAAATAACAAGAAAATATCTCTCTAGAAATAAATTATAATTTAATTTGTTTACTGTTATATACCGTACCTATGAACCCTAATTTTTTTTATTTTATTATTCAGAAAATTGTCCTCATTGGGATTTTGTTGTATATTTATCACATTTCGATCATTATACCAGAGCTGGCCTTCTTTCAGGTGGTTGGAATGTCAAACTGCACCACTTATTTCATTTGCTGTGGTAGACTGTTTTTGTTCTACCCAGCTAGTAAAATAAAATTCCAGTTCAACATTCAGACCATTCATTTAATGAAGGCCAGAGTACTAATTGAATGAAACGTTGTGAGGGAAATATGGTAATTTAGATGAGGACAATAGTCCGAATAATGTAAATAGTGTACATAATACCTCATCTCAGAAATATAGACAGATAATAATGGATACGTCCCAATCCTCATAAATACATTGAACATTATTGTAAGTCGGGGGTAATATGCTAAGTTATCCATCACTAGCAGTGGTTTACCTATTTCACGCTGCTAGCGAATATTGTATTTTGCTGATGTTATAAAGATTACCATTTCGTTTCCAACCAGCGTTTTGGTTATTCCTCATTCACTAACTTTTTCTAGGTTACAACATTTACTTAGTTAATCCTTGATCAAACTGTTATCTGAATTTTGTATTTTTTATTAAAACCAAAAATAATGTGTATTTAAATGAGATATTTATTATATATTTTTTTACATCTCATGTTCCTTCAGAAGGCAATCATGGCTCTCCACAGATTACTTTTCTTTATCTGTGAATTGCCATGATTTCTTGGGAAAGATAGTGGAGTAGTTTCCCATACCTTTATTCATAGTTTTGAATTCAGAGTTGACCTCTGTCTCGACTAGCTAACACCCGAGTCTTGTGGACTGTCTAATTTGCTATTTAGCCTATAGTTGAGGGAAGATGAGTAATATTCCTCCCTTTTCCAAAGTCATTAGTGAAAAGTGAAAGCAACAGACACAAACAGAATTTAAACTTGCCATGTTGACTCTACTTCCAATGTTAATAACCATTACACTACTTGTGTCCTTCTTATTAGAATTTTGATATTTTAATAATAAATTTAATAATAATAATGATATTTTAATAATAAATAGGTGTAATTTGATAAATTGAAATTTTTGATCATGAAATGACATTTGTAGTGAAACCAGAATGTCTGAGAGGTACAAAAGTTTTTTTTTTAATGTTTGAAATACCTCTTCCCAAAATGCCTGATTTTGCAAAAATATCTAGAATGATTAAAATAGTTCATTTCATTTGCTGAGTTGTGTTCACCCACCTCAAATCTCATTGGCAGATGCGGAAATAATTTGCTGGCTGCGTCGAACTTTAAAGTTATGTGCTTCTTCAAATAGGAATGCAGTTTTTGAGAATTCACTTCATACTTTTGTCTTTTTCTGAAAACAGCAAAATGATGTAAAATGGCTCAATGATACAAAATAACTGAACAATGAAAGATACTGGTCCAAGAAAAGTAAATAGACACCTGTGTTTTTAAACAAGAGCTTTTATGAAATGGGCAAAGTTTGACAATTATTTTAAGACATTTTTATGTTTATACATTCTTTTTATAGATAGAAATATTTAAGTAAATGCTCTGTTTATAATAAACAGTATTAAAATTTGTTAGGCCTGAATGTCCTAGAAACTTGTCTTAGAAAATATGGATCCTCCAACAGGAATCAAACCTGTATCCTATATGGAACTTCATATAGCCTGACATGCTCTGTTTTTAAACAAGAACTTTTATTTAACTATCTAAACAATTCAAGAATATCAAATTCAGCTGACTTACCATTGGCAGATTTCCCTGGTTTTACACTTTCATAGGCAGCTGGCCACATCACCTTGAAACACCAGTTCCTGTATGATCACCAAAGTTAAGCAACATCAAGCCTGGTCAGTACCTAGATGGGTGACTGCTTGG
>CAHIKZ030002471.1:275000-325000 GCA_903632075.3 Acanthosepion pharaonis | reverse complement strand
TATGCAAACTCATAGGCATATAAATAATCAATAAATTAACAAATATTATTAACCAAAAGGATATAGGTCTATACAGGGATAATGGTCTATTAATTCTAAGAAACTGCAATGGCAGAACTACAGAAAAATAAGAAAAGAAATAATAAAAACCTTCAAAACCCTGGGATTTACAATAGATATAAGATCCAACCTCAAAATAATTTCTTAGATTTAACATTCAACCTAAACAACAGAACCTACAAACCATACAGAAAACCAAACAACAATCCAACATACATTAACAACAATTCTAACCACCCGCTAATGTATTCAAACAAATACCCATATGTATAAATAATAGAATTTCAACAAATTCTAGTAGCCTAAAAATATTAAATGAAAGCAAAAAACATGACTCAGCCCTAAGAAACAGTGGATATTCAAACTAGTATACAAAAGCGAAAACAATTCAAACAAAAACAACAGAAAAAGAAATATAATTTGGTTCAACATCCCCCCCACCCAACAACAATACAATAAAAACAAAAATATGGGAAAAAAACAGTAAACTATCAACAAAAACACAATGAAAATTAGTTACAACTGCATAGATAACATGGAGAAAAGAAGTAAAAGCAATAAAAAAGAGTACTCGTAAGGACGAATAATAATTACAATAACAATAACATCCATCAAATGTAACTGCAGAAACAAAGAAAATTTCCCACTTAACAATAAATATTAAACCAATAACATAATATGCAAAGCTATCATAACTAATAACATTAACACAGACAAAAATTTACATAGGTGCCACGGTAAAAATGTTAAAAGAAAAATATTATAACCACAATATGTCCTTTGAATGAAAAAAATACATTTAATACAATCTTATTCAAAATACATATGGAGCCAAAAAAAAAACAATATCACCAAAATCAAATGGGAAATTATAAAAAAAACAGCCCCATTGAATCAACAGTAAAAAATCTAAATTTATGCCTAGAGGAAAAAATTATAAATAATTAGTTTTAAAAAAATGAAATAAACTCTTAAACAAGAAAACTGAAATAATGGATAAATGTAAATATAAATAAATACTTACTTTGCTATATTAAAAATTAAAAAAAAATAAACAAAATAAATAAATAAATATAAAAACTTTTTTAAAAATTAATTATTAATAATAAACAAACTAATTAGTTTTATACACACCTGTAGCCATGTGAGTGTGTTTACATATAAATATATACACAAACACCCACACACACAAATAACAAACCTAACCCCCATAATTAATACCTCAATAAACTACTAAACATTAAATATTAATGAAACATAAGAAAAACAATAAGACACTAAATCTACTTTCAAAATCTACCACAACTCTAAATAGAAAGTCATAATATAATTTACCTCTAGAAAACAATATGTCAAGGAAAAATCTGAATGGCCTATTTCACTACAGAATTAATAATTACAACTAATGGATGGCTCCCACGAAAGTTATTAATTGTAAAACTAACATTTCCACCTAGAAAAACATAATTTTAAAAAATGACAAAATTCACTATAATTGAAAAAAATAAAAAAATTAGAAAATAGATAAAATTAGAAAATAATATTCTGAATGGGAAATGAAGACAAACACCATTCTCTGCTTCAAAATGTTTTACCAAAAATTTAGCAACATAGATATAATTAATATATAACCCCTTAAATGAAGCCCTACCCATGAAAGGACAATATTGGCAAGACAGATATGCTTGCAGAAAAACCCAAACACACACCAGAAACACATGGGAATAGGTTCACACTTTTTAAGAATTAAATGATAACATTTTAACATAAACATACACAATCCCTTCCCAGCAACCAATAAAACTGTCAAAATGATCCAAGGAATTCTGAGTTTTTTTTTCTTTCTAAATTTTATCTTATGGAAAAACATACTTAAAAAGAAAAATTTTGACCAAAACAATGGATTTCGATTAAATATAAAAAACAAATGAAATCTATCGATAAGGTTCCTCTGTAGTTCACTGCATATTAATAAAAAATTTATTTTTTTAAATTTTTGATATATTTTATTGTTGTTGGACTACACAAGGAACACACACACACACAAACACACCAATAAAAATGTACCAGTTTATCAAACATCTCAAAATTGAAAAAATTTGTTTTATATTTAACAGAATATTTAAAGATGAATATGCCTTGGTTATCAAACAAAAAATTTCAGTTCAGACAAAAACAACTCCAAAACAGAGATGAATGGAGTTAACCCAAATGGAATCATTTCTTAGTCAACTGCCATGTTGTATACATTCATATATATATGTATTTTCATTCCAAATTTTTGTACCTAGCAACATTTTTTTTCTTCATTAGTCCTCAGTTATTTCAAAAAAATGTTTTGCAGAGATACTGGTTCCGGAAAGAAGAAAAGAATTAAGAGAAAAATTTTTGATGATATTGTTCTTTGATGAAAGATGATATTGTCTCTATGATGATGATGATATTGTCTCTGGTTGATGATGATGATATTGTCTCTATGATGATGATAATGTATCTTTACTCAGTTTCATATTTCAAAATCAACGATCTATACTATTCTTATAAATAAAGAGACGATCATGTTTTCATTCCCTTTCAAAACAATAACAACTCTTTTTTCACCTTCCAAAAATTGGATAAATTTTACATACAGGTATAAAAAATAGTAATGTTTGTTCTATATTTTATCCGACGAGTATTGGGTTTATTTTTTTTTTTTTTTTCATAGATTTAAACATTTTCATTAGTTTTCCACAATGTACTGTTGTTATAGTTTTCCATAAAGTTTTCATCTTGGAAATCAAAATGGATTAATCCAGTTTAAATTGATTCCTATTGGAAAAATAGATTTGGTTTATGAACAGTTTCAGGTTATAAACAGGCTTTCTCAACAAATTTTTAAATTCATGAACCCAAATTCCACTTGTATATGTAATTTAATTGTATAAATATATAATATATATATATATTATATAGATAATAATATAACCATTTTTTTTATTGTTTAAAAAAATTCACAGCTCATCAATTAATCTAGAATCATTAACAAAAAATAGGATTAGAAAAAATTTGGCTATAATTATTCTGTATTTTTTTTCTAACCATTGAAATTTTGATTAAAGTAAAAAGGTGATTCATATTTTTTTGTTTATTTTTTATTTTTTTTGACATTATTTTTACGACATTTATTAAATATATAATATATTTTTATATATATATAAATATATATATATATATATATATATAGTGATAAATAAATTAATAGGGATAATTTTAACCTAGGAGAAAAAGGAGTCAAAAAAACTCCTCAAGACTAACAATTTTCCCCAATTGGTTAAAGAACAAGTCTTATACCAAACCAAGACTTTTAAAAGATTTAAGGGGAATATCAAGATGTTTTGTCTTCAATTTTCCAAGAGTTTTTGTTTTTTTTTTTATTCCTGTGACTGGTAGCTTGAGAAGTAAAAGACTGTTTCTGAAGTAAAATATTGAATTTTAAATAAAAAAGGTCATGCTAAATGCTTTTCTCTCATATCCATTCTTCATGGAAATTGTTATAAATTTATATTATAAGTATTTTTTATCTAAGGGATCTGATTACTTTTCAATCACTATATATTATATTTGGAATATTAGTGATTAAGCCTTTTTTATTATATCCTTACTCTGTCCTAGACATTGAGTTCTACCTGGATCCTTCCTCTTGGAAAATTTTTTTTTTTTTGAAAAAATATACATGTATGGGAATTTTTTATATATATTTTGCATATGTATGTATATTTTCCACTAATATTATTCATATATATATATATATATATATATATATATATATATATATATATATATATATATAATTGTGATCAAATACAGATCAAATATTGTCATCAGAATCCAAAACATATATGATAAGATAAAGAATATATATAGAATAAATAAATTTTTGTCTTTTTTTTTTTTCAGTATGTTTTTTTTTCGCTACTATATATATATATTTTTTATATAAAAATATTTCCTATTTTAAATATTAGGTAAAGCACATGCTTTTCATTTAGTGCTCAAAAAAAAATAATTTATTAAAATGGACTCTTTAAAAAAAATGTAGACTTTAACTTAAAAATCAATTTTGATGTTTTTTAAAACTTCAAAATTTTTTTAAGAAAAAAATACAAAACCCATTATCATTTTTATTTTTGTATTTTTATTGCATGTTTATTAAATATTATAATCTTTTTTCAATTATTTTACGACATCCTAAAATTTTTTTTAATTTTTTTTTATCCCATTTTTTTTCCATTAGTTATTTTGCTTTTTCTTTTTTAATTCCTCATATAAAAAATAAGTTTAAATACCATGAGATATTTTCAAATAAATCTAAGAATGCAGATATATATTTTGAATTTATCAAAATTATATTAACATTAAAAAATAAATATTTTTAACTTTTATCTGAGATATTGAAAATAAAATATAGGTTGAGTAAAAAAAAAGTAGTCATTTTTTATTATTTGTTGTGATGTATTTTTACAAACAAAAAAATGCAACTCTATCATTCCATTTGAAAATCTGAATCCACTACAAAAATTTTGAATGTATAAATTATTATTAATATATACATATATGATGATATTTTTTTAAAAAGATGGATTTATTTTTAATCTTTTTTTCATTACTTCAAATATATTAAAATGACCCCAATATATATATATATATATATATATATATATATATATATTGTATTAAATGGTTCCAGTCTAAATATTATTGCAAAACACTTGCTCCTGCAAATTTTATATTTAGAAGGCCAAAATGCATATATATTTCTTCCTAGCCAATAAAACAAGTCAGTTCTCAGTCCCAGTTTGTCTTGTATTGAAATGCTTCATTTGTACTTGTGTCTCAACCCCAATACTTATTTTGTGAACTTTTTGCCTTATTAGTGTTGCTTTGCCTTATTAATGTTAATTTGCCTTGCATATATTATTTGCTTGTTTTATATAATTTTTTGCCCTGTTCTTTACTTTTCTTTTTCTTGTAATTGCTTATCGCGAACTTTGTCAATTCTTTTTGTTGGACCATTCTGTCACTTATTTTGCATTTTAACCACTCACTCTACATATATATATATATATATATATATATATATATATATATATATATATATATATATACTAAACTCTTCTGTTGTTTTCTATGTACAAGTGTAAAACAGACTGAGTTTTTAAGACCTGCCAGGCTATTTGCACATATGAAGTGGTGAAGGTTTGTGCAGAAGAAAATAAGTAAAAATTAATTAAAATTTAGTTCCTGTTCAGGTGCTTCATATGAGTCATGTTTGATGAATGTAGATTTTGTTCTTTTGCAAGAAGCTTCTTCTTCTGATGACTTTGGAACATGAGCTAAACATACCAAGGTAAAAAAGCTTTCTAAATTTTGACATATATTTTCCAATCCAACTTTACCCACCCAACCACTTACACATATATAGTGGCAAGCAAAAGGAATGAACCACTAAGTGGGAAAAAAAAACTGCTTAATTTTTGCAAAGAAACTGTAAGCATTCCACAATATATTTTCTAGAGTTTTTAAAGAAAATATCAAATGTTATTAATGATTATAATACAAAAGTTGTCATATTCATCTGAACCACATACAATGAGAGATACAGACCTAAATGGATGTGTAGTGATAGCAATGAATAAATTGCTGAATAACTTCCAACACTTAGTAGATTGAAACCAAAATAATTAATAATAAAAGAAAAATTAAAAGTTAAGCAATAAAAATACTTTAATATACAGATAAGAATGGTAATTAACAATAAAGAAAGAAAAGGTTAGATTATAAAAAAAATAGTTAAATAAATCTAGAATACTTCCATGGTGCAATGAAACAAGCATTTTACTGCCAAAAGAAAAAAAAATCATAATTTTCTCTCTCTTCATTTTTCGATGACCAAAGGAGGTAGACATCATGGACAGTTCTCTGAAAAAACTTTTTTATTTCTGTATACATATATGTTCTTTAAAATATACAATCATTTCTCTGAAATGTATACTAAAGCATTTTTATTGTTTTTTTGTCTATACTTATTTTACTGTATCTCATATATGGTTTTGTTTGTAATTTTATAATCTGGTTGGGGTCTGATGATGCTCTTTTACCCCCTATATATATATATATATATATATATATATATATATGTGTGAAAAGTGTGTGTATATAAATATAAATAAATATATATATGTATAATTATTTATATATTATATGTACAGTACTTATTAGAAAGCACTCAATATCAGAGATAGAGCTAATATATATATATAAAAATTACATTCAGAGTAGGCCACACATCAGCAGATAGCCTACAACAGATGTTGATATTGAAAAAAAGGCATGCAACATTTGACACCCCCTCAAGATTTGTATCATCCCAGATTAAGATATGCATGCAAATTTATCGTGTTAAGTGATCTTTTTAGTTTTCTACCTGGGTTCAGCATAGAGATGAGATAAGAACAATGAGCATATGTGCACACATGTTTATTGCTTGAAGGATGACATAGAAAATGGAAGAAGGGTTAGTATATTGAGCTAAGGGAGTTAATGCTCCTTGATCAAGAGTTCCTATTGAGGGAGATTACTAGGTAATGTAACATCTCTTTTTAAGATTAGTTTGTTAGTACTTACAATTACAGTATATGAGGTAATTATAGTTCAGTTCAGCCCCTATGTGACAGTATCATACCTGAAAGAAAGATTATGTTTTGTTTTGTGAATGTTTGATAGATCTTGTCTATGGAGTTTTGATTGTTCCCTTAACACTGTGTAGTACAGTGCTTGTTTGGGGATAGTCATAGCATTTTGTTTGCAGTGAAGGTCGGGTGTCTGGTGAGTTTGGGGCACTGTCTGGTGTTATCAGTGGGTGGTTGCTATCAATGTTGAGATTGGAAATGACTAGATCAGGTCTGAGGAATTGTCATTTCCTGCAAATGATGCTCCCATTATTGTGTTTTACTAGGTACTATTTCGGTTCTTTTGTGGCTTTTGCGATAACATCTGGTTCTCACAGTTTTGTATTTTGGTTTTCTGTATAGATCTGTTGACCTGCAGAGAAGTGGAACGTGCTGTCATTTATTCAGCTTGTCATGATGTTCCTTTACTTGGTCTTTACTTTGCTGCAAGTAGTTTTAAATGTGTTCATCTCCTGGCTGCTGTTTGGAGGCAAATGGTATCACAGATTACATAAAGACTGGAGCTTTCAACATGTCTTTTTAGTGCTGCTGATTTAAGTTTCAACATTTTACATTTGGAGAAGAGATGGATTCATGCCTTTCTCAAAGCAAATGTAACAAAGTTGACTGAAATTGGAACTCAACTCACTAATTTCTAATTCTGAAATACTAACTATTACACCATCTGCAAATCCAGATTTGGTTGGCAATCATGAAAGGCAACTTTCAGTTCAAAACAGTTTAGGCATGAGGTTAGCAACTCTAGCCTATAAAAACATACTTTCTATGCAAACCAAAGCAGCAATACTTAGCACATTGAAAGCTGTGGCCTCACACTCCTCAGTGGAGTCTACGGGATTTTTAGCTGTGGCCTCATACTCCTCAGTGGAGTCTATGGGATTTTTAGCTGTGGCCTCATACTCCTCAGTGGACCCTATGGAACTTGAATGAGTGAGTGAATTTGGAGAAGAGGATGATGACTATCAAAATGAAACAAGGAACGAGCCAACCTGACATTGATAGAACACTTGGTATATCAAGCCATGCTGTCCAAGTCAACTAGAAGAAACAGGCTGATGTTGGGAGCATATTCGATATCAAAAAGACTGGTAGGCATTCAAACTGAAACAAAAGAAATCAAAGACATATGGAGAGGGTTATTAGTATCCAACCCCCACATTAACATTTCATCAAGTAAGGGATGAAAGCAGCATTACTATTGAATTGTCAATTCTATACAGCAAGAATGATACTATGTAAATGTTGGTTAAACGGATGAATTACAATCAAAAAGCCATCATTAGCAAAAAATAATACAATGAAAACACTGAGCTAAAAATTACATTTGGGATCATGAAAAATGAACAAAAGTGATATATATAAGGTGTCTCAAAAATGTATACATGCTGTAAAAGCATGTATACATTTTTGTGCATGGTTGTCTACCTCCTTTGGTCATCGAAAAATGTAGAGAGAGAAAGTTATGATTTTTGTTTCTTTTGGCAGTAAAATGCTTGTTCCAATGCACCATGGGAGTATTCTAGATTTATTTAACTATTTTTTTTTATAATCTAACCTTTTCTTTCTTTATTGTTAATTTCCATTTATTATCTGTATATTAAAGTATTTTTATTGCTTAACTTTTAATTTTTCTTTTATTATTAATTATTTTGGTTTCAATCAACTAATAAGTGTTGGAAATTATTCAGTAATTTATTCATTGCTATCACTACACATCCATTTAGGTCTGTATCTCTCATTGCATGTGGTTCAGATGAATATGACAACTGGTATTATAATCATTAATAACCATATAGCGACTCTAGAAAATACATTGTGGAATGCTTACAGTTTCTTTGCAAAAATTAAGCAGTTTTTTTTCTCACTTAGTGGTTCATTCCTTTTGCTTGCCACTATATATGTGTAAGTGTATAATAGCCTCTTTGTTCATCAGACATATTTCTTGTGAGGATACTTAAAAGATAATGGCTATGCTATAAAGACAGCAACAATCGCTGAAATGAAAGTTTCCAAAGAGCAAAATTGCAGCCAAATACCTATTGAAATGTTGATTGTTGCTTGTGATTCCATTGTATTTCATTGTCAGCAATGCGTAGCTCGCACCAAATATCAATTTGATAATATATGATGAAATTTTAAGAGCATGCATTTATAATAAATACTGTATTCATATACATTATTTAAATGAGATTTAGTTGGTTCTTGTTGCTTGAATTATTTCTTGAGAAAGCTTCAAAATGGGCATACATTATTTGCAACATCCTTGTAGTTGTAATGTTAATAATGTCTGATTAAAATATGAGACTAAAATTTCATGTATAAAATAACTGTTTATTCATTTCTGAACACCATCAAATTAATGCTGGTTGTGGTGGGTATGTGGTTTCAGGACTTTCTTCAAACATTTAATCATTGTGCATGGATGGGAAGGACTCTACACTACCCACCTGGGCAGGACGTAAAAATCACTGGAACACTTAACAGTGAATTTGTTACAATGATTTTGTTAAAGTTTTAAGGCTTTTTTTAATCATTCACCCCAAGCAAGGCAATAAAGCCACTAAGACACAAGGGATTACTGAGTGTTAAAGAATATATGAAAAAAGACTATTAAGGAGAGGAAGCAATTAAAGAACAGGAATTAGGAAGACAGAAGATAATGATTGACATTGCATTTAAATTTTTAAATATCAAAGTTGACTGGGAAATAAGAAGCTAGAAGAGAGCCACAAGCAAGAAGTACAATGGAAGAAACTGTTAGCATAGAACTTACGGTTCCATCTAGCCATTTCAACTATAAAATGATGAGACCTAGCTGCTAATCTAGTATTATGCTATTACCAGATAGCATTTTAACATGTAACAAATAAGTTGCTCACTGATGAAAACATTGCAGTGTTACAAGATTAGCCTGAAAATAATCCTGATCTTAACATAATTGTAAGTGTTGAAAACTTGGGTGTATAACAGAAAGTCAAAGAACTTGTAATAACTTTGGCTTTACTGTCAAATAGAATAGCAGAACATTTCTAATGGAACCATTTTTAAGTTGTATTTTTCCATCCTTGCCAAGTTAAGTTTGTACTTCATGCCAATGGGCTCTATACTAAATTAAGATTATGTCTTAATGTTTATATATATATATATATATATATATATATATATATATATTGCAATGTTAGTTCTTCTTTCATTGATAAAAACAGTTAATTCTGTGTTTCCCCAAGTGATTCATAACTTTTGCATGCTTTGAGTATCTTGATGTGTTTATCTCTGTGTTTCTCCCTTCATAAATGTGTTCAAGTGAATATGCCAACTTACATTACAGCCCTGTGAACACAATGTCAAAACTTAGAGCTTACTCACAAAATTTAGCGAATTGATTTGTTTTCATCTAAGTGGCTCAATTATTTTGCTTGCCACAATGTGGACATAGAAATCAACATTGCTCATTGATTTCTATGTCAAGCATAAAAGTTCCCAACAAGAGGAGGGCCTGTTGCTAGCTCATTCTTCTGTATTTTGTTTCTTCTGGCATGAGTTCAATTCCTGATCTCTTCTTGTACATATAAAATTTTAACTCCCTACCAAATATAAATTCTTGTGCCAAACACCAAAACCTAGTTAGTAGGAATAGAAAATTGTATAAGGTGCATTTAACAAAAAAGACACTTCCTCTGTATTGTGTTAGCCCCACTTTACTTTGGGACTGATACAAATAAGAAGAATACTTTATCAACATGTAATAAAGATATTTATTTACACCTAAACATGAATGCAACAGTTAACATAAACACAATGTCCTTTCCTATATATAGAGAATATGTCAAATGGACTTACCCATCTGTTGAGTAAAATAAAGATAGGTAGCTTGTCCCTTTAAAACCCTCAGCAACTAGTACAGTTGACAGTGGAGAGAATTTCTTGTCTGTTGCTTTGGAGCAGGTCTGGTGGTCAGCTTTTTTTAACCCATGTGCTTTTATTAACCAATGAGAGACCGCCTAACATCATGTGACCAATCTCTATATATGGGAGCAGATGAATTTTACAAACCCAACAACTGCATAAAATTTTAAAGGAATACAGAAAAATGAAGAAATGCAAATATAAAGAATTGTTATAGACAAGTGTATGGTTGCAAGAAAGAAATACGACAACAGCCGAAATAGATTTACGTGATTTATTTCAATAGGAATGTGTGGGTTTGGGACAGCTACCTTGTGGTGTAGTTCATAAGCCGGCTGCCAATCTGGGTTGATCTCACTGGTTGGCGTGGTGCTCCTCCTGCTGACTGACCGTGACAGGTCTCTTCCCTGGCCTCCTGTTGACTGCTGTTGTACTTCCCCGTGTGACCCCTTTTATGGTGTTTTTTATGGCTTAACAGGCTCGAAAAATGACGTGAGTATAATTAGGAGGGAAGCATTTTTATTGGTCGAGAAATAGGAATACTTTAAAATATTATTTTATTTTTCGAATGGAACTTGTGCGTCGAGCCTATGCGTAAACGACGATAATGGTCATTTTGTGATGGGGCCATGTCCTGTTCACATCCAGCTCTCGCTCTTGAGTATGTTAGTTTATTTGCCTGCAAATCAGCCAAGATATGTCTTATTTTATAACAGAATTTACATATGCAACTCTTGCACAAAAATTTCCTTTTGCGTGCCTTATAAATAATTAAGGCAGGATAACGCTTTCAATGTATGATAAAAAAAGATTACACCTTTAAACCTTTAATACACCGCATTATTCATATGTATTATTTTGGACTCTGCCTAGTCAACTGTAGTTGCCTCATTCTGAATTTCAAGCAAGGTGATTTTCACTGTTGCTATAGAAGGACATGATAACACAACCATAGGATCCCAAATATAACATTTGTTCAGCAAATGGAGTCACCTACAATTGTAGGACAAACATTTTGCTTTGAGAATAAATCATCTTTAAATTGTTAATGTTAATGGTTAAAAAAAAAGGAAAAAAAAGGAAGGAAAAATTTACACCCACCTAATTTCTTCAACTGAATAGGAATGTCTCAGTACAAAGGGGTTTTGTGTTTTCAGCAGGTTCTTGTCTTGAGGGCCTTATGTAGTCCTTTAATGGAAATTGTTTGCTTCATTCAAATTTTTCTTTGGAAGATGCCAAAAGAAGAATTTTCTGCCCTAGGACTTGAACCTGCCTATAGCTGTTGGCTCTTCTTTCTTTCCCCTTTTATGACCCTTTTTTGAATTCAAGGAAGGAGGTTCATTCTAGGCTCCATCCACATTTTCACTACGGCTTGACATCACGTCTCTCTTTGGCCAGTAAATATGAAAATTTTTTTCTTTCATGAATTCAAAAAATGAATCCGCAACAATTCACAAAGAAATAATTTTTTGTAGTCCTTTAACTGCTAATTCTAAAATAGATTTACACACAGCTGTAACAATATTTTACAACCCATAAAAATACACTTTACTTAAAGGTACATGTTAAAAAAAAACTAGACAATTAAACATTACTATTACACCAAAGAATAACAGTAATAAAAAATAAAATTTTTATACACACGCTGCTTCATCTGTAAGATTATTCAAGTTGTTAATGACTCTAAGACAAGTAATGAAAATGAGCATCTCTCTTTTGTTGTAATGTTCAAGTGAAGTTTTACAATGTTCTCTCAAAGATTGACTCTTGTCTCGAAGCTCACAGAAGTTTCTCTACTCAATCATCTGTAAGTTCATTCAATGTTCATTAATGTTTCAATCAAATCATCTTGATCTCTCCCATCTTCAAAGGATAAGATGTTAGCCAAATGCAGTCGCTGGTTGTACATAAACTCATAAAAACCATCTAACATTTTAGTGGCTCATTTTATCTATAAACACACATAGGGAGCACTCTACTTCCATAAATATAGCAAACACACACACACACATTCAACTAATCAATAAAAGTGCAAGGGACTTATCTGGTTAGACAATTTATATATATATATATATATATATATATATAATTATTTTTAAAAAAATATGATTCCTTTGCTACATAAGAGTTCCCATGTTTCAAAAACAAGAGCCAAAAACCTCAATATAATTATTGAAATTAAATTGAATTAAAGTATCAAGCTCTGTTTCATCCACAAGCGAAAATTTAGGAATCTAGATTTAGAATTTAGATTATAACTCTACTTCTGTATGGAGCACTGTTTTTTAAAAATAAAAACAAAAATACTAAAGAACCCCAGATTATTTACCTAACATGTTCTTTCCTATTTTTCTACATATTTACACACACACACACACACACACATAGTGGACTCTCCTCTCGTGAACGATAAATAAGGATCAGCAGTCAATGGTGCCTTTCATTTTACACTTATGCATGCTAGCAGGGGTCATTGTGGATAAAATCAGGTAAGGGAAACACATATTTCATTTGTGCTTTCTTAAGTGTGATACTAGCCCAGCTTTGTTGTGGGTGACAAAGCCACACTGACAGATGAAATTTGTTAAAGCAGGATTTTGGTGGCATCTCTGCTTCAAAGCATGATGAAGTTGATCACGGTGCTTCAGTCTACTGTCTTCAAAACCCTTTAACTTAATGAAACATGTCTTATGCTGCTCCTTTTGGTTTGATGCTTGCTCTTCCCAGGTTTTCAGATCAAAGTTGAGACATTTCAAGTTGTTTTTCAATTTATTTTTGTAGTGTAAGAGTGAACATCTAACTGACGCTTGCAGTTTGGTAGTTGTCCATACAGCGCCTTTTTTGGAAGCCTATGCTCATCCATTCTCACAACATGACCAGCCCACCTAAGTTGGATCATTGCTAGAATGGTTTCAATGCCTGTGATGTTGTTACATTTCTTCAGTATTGCATTAATCTTGACCCTGTCATCCCATTTTATATCACATATAGCACAAAGACGCACATGTGAAAGGCGTCAAGTTGATTTATGTGCTTGCAGTACAGGATCCAAGTATGTAGATATGTAGATCTTTACTCTGAGAGACATTTTTTTGGTGTTCCATAACTTATTTTTAAGATTACCGAATGCTGTGCTGGCTTTGGCTATTCTGGATTAGATTTCTCTGTCCATTTTTCTATCAGAAGAGACTGTTGATCCAAGATATGTGAACGCCTCAACAGTTTTTAATGTCATACCATCAATAAATACGGAAGGATTTGTGAGAGATGGATTGCCTGGTATTGGCTGGTACGTTAGCTCAGTCTTCTTTATGTTGATAGGGAGACCAAATGCTTTCGCTGTTTCAGAGAATTCATCAAGGATAGTTTGAATGTCTTCTAGACTGTGTGCTAAAAGAAGAGGAGCAAGGATGCAACCTTGATTTGTACTGTTGGATACAAAAAAAGGTGTCCGATTGCTCACTTCCTGACCTTAGAAAAGCTTTCATTCCTTAATATATATATATATATATATATATATATATATATAAAGGTAACAAATCCATTGGTATGTAGTGGATTCTAGTAATATAAAATATTAAAACTGATCCACAAAAAGAGCTCAATGTATTATTACTATTAATAAACAATAAAATCCAAAATCACCTCATATGGGGAATAGCCTATTTTGGCAAAGATATTAGTTGTCTGTCTTGTCAACCTCGGTGTGTGGACTGAGTTCATATCAGAAATAGAAATTTAACTGTGAAATCTAAAGAAAACAACCTGTCAAAAAACTAATACAGAATTTATCTATTTCAATGTTTCGGTCAGACGAAATGCATGAGACATGGGGTCAGGGAGGGTGGAAGGGATTTGTCTTAAATGGAAGAAGTTTTATAAAAGAGAACCCAAATATTAATCTTATGACATTAATTTGGGGTTATATGAAGAATGAAATATTAATTTAAAATTAAAGAAATAAAAAAAAGGGGTTTAAAAATAACTTTAAAATATATAGATAAAAGGATTAGTGAAAAGAGAGTTGGGGAGATCTTAGAGTAGGAGAAAGTTTATAAATTAAAATTAATATGGGTAAAGAGGTTATAGAGTGGGAGCAATATAGAAATTAGAATTAGTTATACATTCAACATTTGAAAATTTGTAGGAGAGTGAATATTTGAATTTGAATCCATCCCCTTTTCTTTATATAAAAAGAAAGGGTATCTGTCTATATTTCTCAGATGAGGTATTATGTACATTATTTGGACTATTGTCTTCATCTTTGTCACCATATTTATCACAACATTTTGGCCGTTGTACGCCTTGGCCTCAAGGACACATGGCACACTGGATAAAGGTGTTGGTTAGATCCACTGACAGGACCCAAAGAGTGTGAGTTCAATACCCAGTTAAGGCAGTGTAGAACTTGGAGAGAGGAATTAACAGGAGATAACTGATAACTGACATCCATTAAACATGGCACGTGGAAATAGAACAATCTTCCCCCATGAGTGAAATAAAGGGTTCAGTTCAACATTCCAACCACCTGAAGATAAATATGGCGACAAAGATGAGGACAATATTCTGAATAATGTAAATAAAGAAAGGGGGATGGATTTCTTATTTATTGACAGATTTTTGTTACTTAAACATTATTTTTAGTGGAATTTTTATTATTATTTTTATTTGAATAGACACCCTGTTTATTTATTAAACAATATATTTATTTTTGTCTACTGGCCTGAATATTTGAGAAATTAGAGACAAATATTTGGTCGCAGGCAGGATTTGAACCTGTGTTCTCCTTGGGGAAACTGTTATTAAATTTAAAATGCTTTGACCTCTCGGCTACAGAGTGTGTTGATTACCAAGCAAAGTTGAAAAGTGCCTTTAAACAGATTTTTCTCTTCCCATCAAATCTAATGACAGTTTCTCTGAGGGGAATGCAGATTGGAATCCTGGTGGAGAATGCATGTTTACCTTGAATAAGATTTCTCAAATATTCAGACCAGTAGACAAAAATAATTATACTGTTTAATAAATAGATTGTCTACTCAAATATGAGTGGCCACTAAAAATAATATTGATATATATATTTGTTTTTTTTTAAGCATTTCACCCCAAGCAAGGTGGGAAGCCACTAGGACACAAGGAGTTACAGAAGATTTGGAGCAAAATCAGATAGGAGTGATAGAGGAAAGGATGATGAGAAGGATAGTGGATAGAACAAGGCAACTGGAGATGTTGATTGACATTACATTTGAATAGTTGGAGATTATAACTCTCAGGGAAACAGGAATAGGGAAGGGAGTTCCACAGGCGAGACATGAAGCTATTGGAGTAGAAGAGACGGCTACATTTAATAGTTTCGACAGTGAAAGGGTGAGAGCGGGATGCCAGCCTTGTAGGACGCTTGAATTCATGAAGTCTGGGAACCAGCGAATGCAGCTCCTTGGAGCAACTGTCATGAAAATATTTGTAAAAAAGACAGAGAGAGGCGATAGCACGTCTGTGATATATATATATATATATATATATAAATTATATATATATTTATTTTTATATATAAATTACAGTTTTTTTTTTTTTTGCTTTTTATATAAAAAAAAAAAAGTAATTTCCCTTTAAGAATAACAAAAATTAACATTCACAACTCTTAAATAAAAAATTCTTTAATTTTTTTTTTTCACACACACAAATATTTATAAACACACATAAATCTTGTTTATTTTAAATGCCAAATATAATTTTTTAAATTAAAAAAACTAATCACAGTATAACATTTATCTACACCAACATTACAATAACCAGATATATTTTTTAAAATTTAAATTATTGAACAGCCAGTCTATACTCAGCTCCTGAAGATTATGTTGTTCATGAAACTCTGAGTCAGGCTATCAGTGAGGGATAATATGTATATTTAATGATATATGCTTAATAGCTCAGTTATATTACATCAAGCACTGTTTTATTAACACCAGCATTATATGTGCAGTATATTATATATATATATATATATATATGGTTTTAAGTTATGCTATATTTACGGGTTAAAGCACTCAATACCAGGGCTAGAGCATATGTAAGTGTAAGAGTAGACATTGAGGTCAACACGCAGTCTGTTTCATGTTTGAATGCAATCTTCCCCCAGTGGAATCAAGTCATGTGGCTGTGACCAAAGTGAGCCTTCACATTGCAGGGGCATCATGTATATGTTCTCAAATACCTTGTGTATGAATGTGTTTGCGTGTGTTTTTGGTTGATTTTATTTAATGGCATCTCAAACTCTATGGGTTATTTAATGCTGAAATCTAAATATTTTATATATATTTTATACTTCCAGGGTAAAAAGGTGTGTTTTTTAAATGTATAGTTTGTAGATTATAAAATGTATTTTTGCTAATTTCCCTGCAAAAATATACTGCTGATCATTGTTTGTGGGGGGGGGGGTCACCATTTGCCCATAGCTGGGACCCTAACAGAGTGGACCTGGAGATAACAGAAATTAAAAAGTGGTTCCAAACTCCTCAAAATCTCAAATCCCCCAGTCAGAGGCCTTGTTGCCAGATGTAGTTTATTGTGATACTCAGGACAAGTGTGTGTGTGTGTGTGTATATATATATATATAATAATAAATACCGCTCTACTTAGTATATATATATATATATATATATATATATAATAAATACCGCTCTACTTAGTATATTGAGCCCTCTACATTTTCGTTGTCTTTATACTCGCTTGGGTTTTTTTCTTTGGACTAATTACTTAAGACATTTGACGATTTCTTTCGCCTTGTTCTGATGTTTTTAGTTCTTTCTTTTTTTTTTACTTCAATTTTTTCCTCGGTTTGAATTTGCCCTCAGGTGTCTGAAAGTTGAGTCCTCCGAGGTTTTTCAAAATAGTAATACTGTTAAAATATATATATATATATATATATATATATATATATATATAGTGGCAACCATCTGTTTCATGCTTAAGTGCAATCTTCAGGCCATCAAGCACAGTAACCTGAAGATTGTGTTTAAGCATAAAACAAAAAGCTGGAACTGGGGTGTGTGTTCCATTGAAGATGAAAAACAAGGTTAATTTTTATATTTTTTTTTAGTATTTCTCTTGTTTCTGTGCAAGATAATGGATGTTCAGTGTTTGTACAAATCTTACTTATTATAAAACGCAGATTGTGTGTGTGTGTCTGTACATTTATATATTGGATCGGATTTCCTACATTTTTCAACCGATTTCAACAAAACTTCACAGGACTACATAAAAACCTTTGCAAAGGTCTGACAGCACCAAAATTGGAAAAACACAATTGTTTTTTTAAAAATCAATTTGAAAACACGATAAAACATGATTCTGTCGCCAAAAATGAAAGGGGACAACTCATATCAAGTTATACTTATAAAAAACCCAGGTTGTTTGTATGTGTGTTTCGTTTATATATGGGATCGGTTTCCTACATTTTTAAACCGATTTCAACAAAACTTCACTTTTTTTTGGCAGGTAGTGTTTCTTATTGTCTTGCACACTTTTTTCTTTATTTTTACATTCAGAATACTTTAAAAATTCCATTTACAAGACAATTGTTTATAATAAAATTCTATTCAATAACGATTGCAAACAATGTTTTTGTTTGAGTTTGGGTTTGACCAATTCGTAAAAAAAAAAAAAAAACTAATTAAGACATGCGTGTCCGTCAACCTTAAACAATAATCTTTGTCAATTTTATTTTTCAGTCTTTATGATGGTCGATACTTGATCTATCTCTTACTGTTACATCCCCAGGCAATGCCGGGCTCTACTGCTAGTTTTACATATATGTTTGATCATTTTCAGTTTTGGGAATTATGTTATGGTTTTGAAAGTCAAAAGAAATCTTTCTCTCTCCTATTTTTCCACCATCATTAAAAATTAAAATCCTATTCTGACTGTGTTGATGACATTATCTGCAAGCCACTTATACCTTATGTAAAGCTGTTTGCTCAATTACATCAATTGAGCCACAGTGTTTATTCATGATTGGGTGGATTTAATACACCAATCCCCAGGCTGAACAATTTTTTATTCAATGCATATTTTGTCAATAAAATAGCTGAGTGAATTAAAGCATTAGTTTTTAAATTTGGTGAAATCATTGTAAGTTCAATGTCTGGGGCAGGTAGTGCGAACTTAGACTCAGTAGAAACAGGATGAGCATTAATTGTGCTGTATTAAACAAGAACAAGATATCCCTAGACATTGACAGGAGAACAAGAACAATCTACCCTCTAGATTAAATAAAGTGTTTAGTTTGAAATTCCCTGAATCAACGGACACCTGAGTTTATGGCCACATCATGTCGAAACATGTATGAACACTGAAGTTAAGCCTGGTTAAGACCTAGATGGGTGACCACCTGGAAATACCAGGTGCTGTAAGCTTGGATGTGTGGGTGGTGTAATGGATAATGGCTCTGAGTTTGTAATTAGAGTGTTGAGTTCCCGTACGATCATTGAAGTTAAGCAACATTGAGCCTGGTCATTGAAACAGTAATGTGTGGGTTGTGTAATGGATAATGGCTTATTGGTAATCCCATATGATCACCAGCAATGGTCATGGTCATTCTACATGGGTAAATGGTTGAAAATACCAGGTGCTGTTAAATTAGTGGTGTAATGGATAATGGTTAGAACTAATGGATTCCCATACGATCACCAGGCTTAAGCAATGTCGAATTTCGTAAAATCACCAGGTGCTGTAGTTGGCTTGGAATTGAACATCATTTGATCCCATACGATCACTGAAGTTAAGCAACATCAATCCTGGTCAGTACCTAGATGGGTAACTGTTTGGGAATACCAGGTGCTGAAAGCTTGGATGTGCAGGTGGTGTAAAGGATAATGGCTCAGAATTGTTAATTGGAGAATTGAGTTCCTATTCCAGTTGGGTTAGTTATATTCACATACGTATAAATATCCTTGGAAAAAAATATTATTTTGCTAGCCCCACTTTACTTTGGGACTGACACAAACAAGAAGAATACTTTATCAACATGTAAAAAAGATATTTATTTACATCTAAACATGAATACAACAGTTAACATAAACACAATGTCCTTTCCTATATACAGAGAATATGTCAGGCGGACTTACCCATCTTCTGGAGTGAAATAAGTCTAGGTATCTTGTATCTTTAAAACCCTCAGCAATTGGTCCCATTGGAGGTAGAGAGAGTTTTTTTCTGTGTTACTTCAGAGCAGGTCTGGTCTCTTCTCTTTGGTGGTGGTCAGCTTTTTCTGAATCCATGTGGTTTTATTAACCAATGAGAAAGCGCCTAACATCATGTGACCAATCTTTCTATATATGAGTAGACAAATTTTACAAACCCAACAGTATGAATCTGCCTCTTTTTCCCCCAGCTATGGGTTAACTAGTAAGACTTGTATCAGTAAACCATTAAAATCTCAACAAAAAATAATTCTTATCAGAAAATATTTTCATTGCAGTTATTTAATAACCTGTAAAGGATTGATAAGCTGTAAAAAATAAATCAATTAATCAATCAATCAGTAAAAAATCAGGCACATGAAGAAGTCTGGAGGGTATGACCACCAAAATATTTTGATAATAACAAAGTTAAGGACATTAGTTTGAATGCTTTTATGATTATGGCTTCATTTGTTTGTAGTCATTTTTTGCAGTTTATGCTGAGTCATCAGTCTTGGTATAAATATTATCAAGGTGATTGTGGAAAGGGACTTGTGTTGTGGACACTAATAATTTTTTTTTTTTAATATTGTGGAATTAATTTTCAGGTGTGGCAGAGAAGAATGGTGATAAATGTTATTTAAAATAATGTCAATTGTTTCATGAACTGGAATGTTAGTGAAGAAATTGAGTCCAAGCAAGAAACAAACTGTCCCCACTTGGTGTTGACCACAGTATAATGCCCCACCACCACCACACACACACACACACACACACACATATATAAAACCTAGTGAGTCAGAACCTACCAAGGTTTTATCTAACTGATCTTCAGTAGTACCTAGAATATCTGTTAGGTGAAACCTTGGTAGGTTCTGGCTCACTAGTTTTTTTTTTTTAGATTTTGCCCTATTTAGTGTATTGAGCACTTTTACATTTTTACTTAATTTATTCTATCAGTGTTTTTTCTTTTGACCAGGCATTGCAGTGCTGATTGATTATTTTTGACTGACATGGATGTCTTTAGTCTTTTCTTACTAAATTTTTGTTTCCCTGATATCGGTTTGTTCAAATATGTTTTTATTTACAAATTGTATTATCCTGGTTTTTTTCATACCATCCAGGTATAGGTATTAATATAATACATAATAAAATTATATATATATATATAATATTATTATTATTTTAAAATATGCATTCATCATGACACAGAAATTACAATATTTTGGAACTAAAAACTAAACTTTAAATTAAACATTTAAATTAAAGTTTTTGTTCCAGTCTCAAGCAATGTTGAATAACTTTTGAAAAAATCATTTACCTGTTTTAAACTAAATAGTATTATATAGTTTAAGCTGAAGACGGAAAGGGATTACAAAATTTTAAAAGGGTGTTGCCTTTTTTGACGAATCAGGATACAAGTCTACTTTAAGATGGCAAAGTGTAAATATAGGTTAAGGGTTAGGTGTGGGTTTGTAATTTCTGCCTGTCAATACTGGCTTCCTTATATAAGAAGAATTCTGATTGGCTGGTTGACCGCGGTGTTGGCCTGATAAAAGAGGCCTGAAGCAGTGAGAATGGAAGAAAAGATGGATTTACATTTTGAAGTGTGCAGAAAGCATGAACGGCGGATTGAACCAGCAGAGTATCTTGACTTGTACAAACGACGTCCGAGTACTAGAGACTCATTTAATCTGCAATCTATTTTGATCTTCCTCCCAATCATGGCAGACAGAAGTTTTGATATTAGGCTGATACCTGAATTCAGTGGGGCTACTACCAATTGTAGAATGGATTGAAAATATGGAGTTGGTTTGTGAACTCTGCAAGATGAAGAAAGTTGAGCAGATACTGCCACTGTGCCTGCGAGCTGGGACTCTCTCTGTGTATCTGCAGCTGACAAAGGAGCAGCGGTCAGATGCAGAGTAGATTAAGCAAGCCGTTATAACTGCATATGCGGTGGATTCATTCATTGCGTATGATCAGTTTATGTCACAACAATTTCAGCCAGAAGAAACTGTAGACAAATTTTTACAGAGTTAAAATGGTTAGCTTTGCAAGTTGGTGGCCAACTGTCTGAATGATGGATGACGTGTGCATTTGTTTCTGGACTGCTGCAACAAGTCAAGCAACTTTTATGACGATGGACCAGATTTTGACTTGTGCTTGGGCTGTTATGACTGATACCAAAGAGCTGGATGAGTCATTTCCCACAACAGCTCAACAGATGAATACTGATGTTACTGCATAGATGGGCGACATTGTTTGCTTTAAATGTTTTGGTCCCAACCACCTGGCAATGGACTGCAGGCAAGGCTACTTGGAGAGAACAGCTACCCGGACACGAAGATCCCACTGCGAGATATGGTGTTTTTAGTGCAACAAGGTTGGGCACATCTCATCAGGGTGCCAGGGAAACAGATTCAGGGAACAGACATCAGCACCGGTCTTCTGAAGCAACTAAAGTACATGGTGCTACCTATCATTGAGGTGGCTTTTGACGGAAAGAAGTTCATGGCCCTGGTTGATTCTGGTTCCTCACGGACATTGGTGAGCAAATGCACATGCCACAACTGACAACCAATGAAGATGCAAGTCCTAACTACCAATGGTAAGGTACTAACATGCCGCAGACAGGGCAGTATTAAGTTGAAAATTGGTCATGCTCAACCTGTGTCCATGGATGCCCTAATTGTGAACAGGCTACTACTTGTGTTCAATCTTCTTCTTGGGATTGATCAATCAGAGAATTAGGTGGGGTGCACATCAATCCACCACTTTTTTGAAGAAAGTAAGCCCCAATGTGCTGCTATTTCTATCACTGAACCTGACCTGTGTAGAGTTCAATCGTCATAACAAAGTATGGATAGCCTCGTGGAAGTGGACGAATCGACAACCACCTATAACCCTAAAGAATAAAGAGTGGCAGAATATTCAGTACCCAGCTATGCATGGGACAAATATGAGATGGAGCTTC
The DNA here is from genome assembly GCA_903632075.3 of Acanthosepion pharaonis. Taxonomy (NCBI): domain Eukaryota; kingdom Metazoa; phylum Mollusca; class Cephalopoda; order Sepiida; family Sepiidae; genus Acanthosepion; species Acanthosepion pharaonis. The sequence goes on along the minus strand of CAHIKZ030002471.1, from coordinate 302,150 downwards.
AGTCGTGGCTGGATAATGGATGGCTGCAACCATACCTCGAAGACTAACTTGGCCCACCTAAGTGTCTAATCCTATTAATGGCAGTGATACAAGAGAGCAAGCAGAAGATCTGTCCAGTACTGAATTACTGCGAGTTGAATGGTTTTGTGGAATCATATACCTCTATCTCAGAGGTGTGTGCACATAAGTTGTGGGAATGGTGACTATTGGGGGGGCCAACATATCCTTATTGGACGTATGGAGGGCATATCTGCAGATACATGTTGAGAAGGTGCTGTGGCCCTATCAAACTGTCATATTCAAGGGTCAAAGATACTGCCTCACCAAACTGGGCTTGATGTAAGCTTCTGTGTTGAGTTTGAGGCTCCTCACCTACAAATTCAGGAGTTCTTTTCTAATCAGAATGATGAGTAAGTTTTCTGAGCTGGCGTACCTTTGTAATCACCTTTGACTATCCAACTCTGAATCGTCTGCACTGTCCTCAGATTGACATTCTAACATTCTGAAATCCAACATCTGCCAAAGTGTACAAATTTCTTTCTGGTGGAATGAATTGAGTCATGGTGCTCTTTTTCTAACTGACACTACTATACTGTGGAGTTGACAAAAAAAAAAAACAAACAAAGCTCATGAACGAAATTAAAAATATAAAATGGCAACAATTTACCTATCTCACTGTGTATATATAGTTAAATTTCCCAGAATAATTCTGTAGATAAGACAAATTGGTATAAAAATCCCTTTCATTGTTTGCTTTGATAAAGTTGAAAGACGAAATGTGTCAGCAAAATCTAAGATTTTTTTCCAATTGTCATTTTTATACCAAGTTGTCTTATCCACAGAATTTTCCTGGGAAATTTAATTATATTGTCAACATGGAAAACAGAAAACAACTCTTAGTATAAAGGAAGTTACCATTATTCAGAAAGAGGCTTATGCAGGATCATATCTCTTTTTTAAGATTTAGATTTAATATAACTACAACAATTAAACATTTCACTTTCATTGTTTGTCTTGATAAAGTCGGAAGATGAAACACATCAGCAAAAACTAAGATTTTTTTTCCAACTGTCATTTTCATACCATATATATATATATATATATATATATATATATATATATATAGAGAGAGAGAGAGAGAGATATTTATAGGTATTGTAGTGGGTAAATCAAATAACTAGATATTAGCAGTATATATGCATTAGCATGTATACACAGGTAAGCGAATAAATATTTACTCAATTTAATATAAGGTGTAAACAAAACGGTGCTCAATGTGATCAGATAGAGCTAAGAAGTATATATTAATAAATATACATATACCTATATTTGGAGTGCAACTTAAAGTTTTGTTGTTCTACCAACTCATCAGTCACAAATTATTACTTTTTCTTTCTCTATATTTATGTGTGTATGTATATATATATATATATATATATATATATATATATACATACACACACACATACAAACACACATACACATGTGAGTGGGTTATGATAAATTCTCAGCTTGACCTACTTTCCAAAATTTGACCAAACATCATAATTTGGGATTTTGAAAAGAAGGATGGATTTAGAACTTTTCTGCACCTCCTCCCTGTGTGTGTACCCTTGTGTCTGTGTATATCTAATTTTTGTTTCATCTGTCAAAAGATGTTAGTTTCCAAACTTCATCATTGTATTTATAGTCGATGAGGAAGCAGCAGCAGCAGTTGAAAAGCTGTGGAATCCCAACATCTTGTTGCTATAGAAACATTGTTGTCTTCATTTGATATATTTTCCATTTCCAAACTTCCCTCTTCTCATCTTCAGGAGGCAGAGGCAAAATGACATCTTCAAACAGGCATCTCTTCACAGCAGTTATTTCTTTGCCAATGTATTTGACTGGATCAGTTATTTTCAAATAATTCTGCTTATTTGCAATAATACTTAACATAATTTCAATTTTTCTTCTACTTTTCTTTTCATATCATTAAAGATTAGATATTAATGGGTGAAGGAAGATCATGATACACCAGTCTTCCAATTGAAGAGCCTGCCATGAAAATTAGTATTCAAATTCTTGACTTTTTTACCTGTGCTCAAGCACTTAGCATTGTTGCCACTGAAAGATTTTCATCTATTGCAACCTCAATGGAGAGTGATGTGGGTTCATGCCTAAGTATGAAGTGTAGAGTATCAAATTTTAACTCAATTTTCTGGTCGTCTTTTTGACAACAATGACCTTTTCAATAGTTATTTACTAAATTTAGCATAGTCTGGCACAAGACCAACATTACTTACTATATTTTGGATTTGTTTATGAATATATGTATTGAGCCACTCAGTGAGCATCAAAGTCAGTAATGTCTATGAGCATTGCAATTGCAGGCACCCTCAATTAATGTGTTTTTGATTAGTGTGCTAAAATTTTTATATACCAAAATTCGATAAGTGCATACTTAATACTTGATTAGTGTGCTAAAACATTTTAACCATTGTAATTGAAAATTGATTTTTTTATAGTTATCGATGTACAGATTAGTCGCACTAATCAAGGGATATATATTTGTGTTTGATGCTCACTGAGTGGTTCAGTACTATATTCATTTAATGATGCATACTTCAGCACAGTCGTTCATTTAAGCTTGCAATGTAAACAAAGCCAAAATACTAATGATTATGATATGTTTGGAAAATTTCAAAAAATAGAAAATATATATAAGGTTCTTTTTAAAAAAAATAAATTGAATTTTTGTTTGTTTTAGATTTTAATATTTACCTACCCACCTGCATAAGATGACAAAGAAGGAATTTTTCTGGGCCATTGAAGAATTTAAAAGAAAATGTTTAGAAGCAGACCTTGAAGACAGAAGCTGACAAATTTGCAGAAAAACTGAGAAGCAATTTCTCAGTACTGCCATTTATATGAAGAACAGAAGAATATCATGTGGTAAATCCATCTAAATAAGTTTTTTTTATAAAAAATCAGATTAATAAACATTAACTCAGAATTTTTATGGTAACTTCTTATATGTACCAATATTTTATTTTAAAAAAATAGTTAAAAATTAGGTTAGAAATTAATTGTGAATGTAACTAAAATTTGGGGAACAAATTACATCATTTCTTATAAATTATTATATTCGATTAATGCATTTTCAATTAGTGTGTATCTTTTAATGTATACATTAGCTACACTAATTGAGCAATTACTTTGCTTAGTTTTAGTAACGCATCTTTAGCTATTCCAATGCACCTTAAGATTTCAGTGTCACATTTTCCATTGTCTGTTAAAACACTTTCCAGATATTTAAACTTCTCTTGTTTGATTTTGACATCTGCAATTTGTAACATGCATCTTAGGCTTTTTCTCTTATTGACAATCATACTTTCTGTTTTCTTACAGTTGATAGTTAGTCCTTTCTTCTCACTTTCCTTTACTTTTATGAGGTCTTGTAGTTTTCCTTCTGTCTGCCACCAACACAGTGTCATCTGTATACCTCATTGTTCAGATTGTGTCCACCAATATTAAATCCTGATTGGCTCTCCAGGATAATCTTGCTGCAGAGGTTGAATAAATAACAGAATATTATTGTAATTAAATACTATTTTCTGCTATTTCATACTGGGTGAGTATGTTTAATATTTGAATCTAATATTTGCTTTCTGTCCCTTGCTATATGAACAGACAAAATAAACCTATTAGCAGCTCATATGTCACTGTCCAGTTTTTACCTAAAAAGTTTCATCTGAATACATAACTTTTACACAAGTAAGCTTTTACATCTGAAATTTTGGGATAGGTGTTATTATTTATACTTGGACTATTGTCCTCATCTTTGTTGCTATTATCACAATGTTTTGACTAGTGTGCAATTCATCAGGTGCTTGTCAGTCCTGGTAATCTTTAGGGAATTTTGAACAGAAACCTTTATTTAGTCTATGGGGTTAGATAGTTGTCATTTGGATCTTTCAGGAGATCTCATGTTGTTCTTACTTAGTACTGTTCAATTATTAGTGTTCATCCTGTTTCTACTAATTCGTAGTCTGCACTACCTGGCCCAGTGATTGAACACACAAGTACTATGTTGCCAAATTCATGAACCAATGCTTTCATCCATTAGGCTGTTGTTTAGAACAATCTCTCCTCATAGATTAAATAAAGGGTTCAGTTGGAAATCCCTTGAAGTTTACCTGGATCAACAAGGACCTGATGAAGGCTGGTGGGCACAATAGCCAAAACGCTATGATGACAACAAGAAAGATAAGGATTTTATTTTGAAATAAGTATTTATAAACAAAAGTAAATATGTTGTTAGTTTTTCAAAATTTTTTGATTTTGTAGATGCTCATAAATATTCATCTGATTAACTGAAATGTCAAGGTAAATTATGGAGGACGCTAAGTGACGTAACTTAATATCTAATAAGCAAATATGTTTAAATGATGTTGACTTTATTTTTATGCAATTAATATTTGTTTTCTTACTCATAGCCATTATATACATATGTCCTTCATGGCTGAACATAAGCATGTTGGATCTAATGGTAGTTTCTCCTACTAAGGGGTCCCAGATTTGACTCCTGCCAGAGAGGGTGCATATTTTTTCTTTAATAAGAAATCTTGAATATCCAAATGATAAACAGTAAACGATAATAAATATACTGTTTAAAAATAAAAAGGAAGCATCTATTCAAATATGGGTATCCGCTAAAAATAATGTTTAAGTGATAAAATATGTACAAGTTTCATCAAGGATGACTGACAAGGTACTGTGATTAAGCATTTTATTCAATTTTTCTTGTGTTTGTATAAATGTTTTCTTTTCTGTGCATAAAATGGGTAAAAACTGTCTGAATATTCTATATATATATGAGCCCTTTCATTTGTTTTTTAGCCATTATCAAGGATTTTTTTTTTTTTTTTCAACCGAATGTTTAGGTTTTTATATATGTATCTAGAGAGATTGGAATGATTTTTTTTTTTATTTTCCAAACACAGCATGTTGTGGCCGTATTCATAGCTAGTATTATTGCGTGCTGGTTTTTTTCTTTTTTATTATTAGTGCTTCCATTAATAAGGCTAAAAATAATGGAAGCACTAATAATAAAAAAGAAAAAGCCAACATACAATAATATTAGCTATGAACATGGCCACAATATGTTGATCATGTTTGGAAAATGTTGGAAAAATTAAAAAAAATAACAAAAAATGGATTCTTTGATGATAATAAATTAGTCCCTATGAATATAAAATCTTTATGTCCAAAACAAGAAAACACATATATGAACACAAGAAGAAATTTTCTGTTTATATGTTATTTTTTATAGATACAATTTATTTAAGTAAATGCTCTGTTTTTAATTAAACAGTATTAATTACATTTACCAGCCTGAATATCTGAGAAATTTCATAGAAAATATGCATTCTTCAACAGGAATCGAACCTGTATTCCTATAGCGAAACTGTGATTTGATCTGATGTGCTATATCATTTAGCTACAGAGAAGCATCTAGATAGCAAAGTCCAAATTACTGTTTACAAACACACAGTCTCTGATGAGTTTTCTCGCTCAATCTCATCTGCTCATGAAATGTATCTTAACATAAACAATGACAACATATAATGAAATGGATTAAGTTCGATAATTATTTAATATATTTTCTGTTTATACATTATTTTTTTACAGAAAAGATAAAATTTATGTGTTAAATGAATTTACTTCCTGTTGCAGACACCTGCTCAGTCGTATTTTTTTCTTCAATTAAACAGGTTCATACTGTAACTGTGCTGGGTGGACCCTTGATTTAAGTTTCTAAAGATAAAAACCCATAATCTAGCATTTAATAGTTTGAACAAGGCAAAAACCCTCTTAATTGTGAAAATGAATATCTGAAAACACTTTTTGTAAAAAAAGAAAACCAAAATAGAAAAAAGTAGGGAGTCTAAAGAAAAAATCATTCTTAAAAATATCCGCGCGCTGTATAAAGCAGGCTCGTTTCTGTAAGAAAAAAAAAAAAAAAAAAAGGTTGGTCGTGCGACCGGTTTTCTTTGTAAAACCTGTTTATTCCTATTTCGAAATGGACAAGTTCGATCTAAAGTTGATCCCAAATGACTAATTGAATCTTTGATGTGCTATTGCATTTAGACTACAGCCTCTGATATCAGGGGACGATGCTGAGGAAATTTTAGGACGCCCTGTATCGACCTTTTCAATAGATCCATTCATGTCAAAACCGTATGATTTACAAACACAGTCTCTGATGAATTGCTAGTTCAGGAACAGATTTGAGACTGCTAACAATGGCCAAACCATTTCAATGCGGGCCGAATCAGGGAGCGGCAGGCGGAACAATTATCTGCTCATCGAAATGTATAGGCCATTAACAGGATAAACAATGACAACATGTGAACGCCTGTGGATTAAAATGATTCGATGGATTTCCCCGATTCGTAATATCATTTAGTTTCGGAAAAATAAAATTGTTGTTTTTAGAAAAAATGCTACTTGGGATTGAAATTAATGGATCATTTGTTAAAAAGAAAGGGTACACAATTTTTGTGGACCAATCAGGTGAAATGGGCCCAAAAGAGGACCTTCAGCTCAAAGGTCGCTGTTACATTCCAGACAGCATCAGAGGAAAATACGAAAGAGCTTCAGCAGTGTTTCTTGGCTGATTCCATACCCCAGGAGAACTGGGACCCCAAAGGGTCTGATTCCCTTGATGGCAGTCGTGCAGGAGCAGAAACAGAAGGTGCAATTACTTTGTGGATGCTTTCACTGCCGATGCAGAAGTTGCGCATTGTCCTGATAAGAGTCAATTTCATTCTGTATCTGCTGAACGATATCTTCAAATTCACATCTGTGGCCATTTCAAACGGTTATTTTCAAAGGCCAACGCTTCTCTTATTGATGCCCATTTGGGCTAAATGTATTATATCACTCATCATGAAATCCGTTATAGACGCCATCGCCTCTATATCGATAATATAAATTAATGAAAGTTGGCCTCTGCATCGCGTGTAAGATTTTCGAATACGGTTTGGTGTGCAAGGATCCGTAAACTAGATGGAGCAAGAGTTTGGCTTGCAGGTCTAGGAAGAAAATGGCACCCTCCGATGGAAACGAGGAAGTCAGAAGAATGTGTTGACCGGTGGCGGCAATTTTCGTTGTGTGGGAAATTTGGACACTTTACATGGCTCAGGGTGGCAGTTTGCTATACTTGTGGCAACCAATGGATGGGATGATAACATCAAAGATCCCTCTCTCTGTCGCATACTAGCAGAGATGTTAAGTATATCAGGATTTGGTGCACAGATCACAGTCTGGGTGGATGCATATCCGTGGCGAATGATGGAGTGCCATCAACCTGTGAATCTGGCTCTCCAGTGGGAGGCGACAACGGATGGGAGTGATTTGTTTTTTCAGACACCTTGACCGGGAACATATGAACACAAGAGCGGCTGGTGAGATGCTTCAAAGGCAATTTTTTTTGGACGAATATGGATTGACCGTAGACGTGACACTTGAAGGGTCAGAACCGTGCAGATCACCAGAAACGCACTCAAACTACTCATTTTTTCTGTGCAGTGGCAGGGAGACGACTGGATGAGGACCAGGTTGCCAATCGCGCCGTTTCCGGCGTGAAGCATTACCGTTAAATCCGTTGTGAAAAGATCCGGCACCCGTTCACTGGGAAAGAGGAGAACTGGCGTGAAGAGCAACTGGAAAAATACAATGTAGGGTTTTTAACACTCATTGAAGTTTTTTATTATTTTTATACATTTTTGGAGAATGTTTTCCTGGAGCGAAAATACTGACGGATAACGATACTTAATAAAAATTTTAAAATATTTTGGGGCGTGCATCTGCCATTCAGCGGAACCACAGAACCATCAAGATTTAGCCAGGAAGGGCTACAGTTTTTTCCATGAAGGATAACATTTCCACGGGCGCCAGCTGATGCACTGCACAAATATCATGTCCGCGTGAAACCATCAAGCCAACCCAAAACTAGAAGTGACTGGAAATTTGGGTCAAAAACCCACGCGGCAAGACAAAGTACGGCAAAACGGAGGTTATCAGCCGCTCTGTAAAAATCACATTAAAGACTTTACGACCCGGTGATTTTTTTCCGAGTCTGGGATCCTGCAGGGCAGCGATTCTGATAACAGCATTATGTTTAACACTCAAACCACAGGCGAGAACACGACGAGGATGAAGGGATGTGTTATCCCCCCTTCGAGAGGGACTCGATGACAATCGCCACCTCCCTGCCCTGTTTGTGATCATCAGGGGTGTGGGGAAATTTAAAAATGGCCTACCTCGGAAGCGCGTTGAATCTGCGCGCATGAAAACACTGGTCCTTCCAATAAAAAAAGAAAACCAATGGCAAATAAATTTTATGCCGATGTAAAAAGTTAACGTGAAATTTTCATTTTCCTCGTGATTCGCATGCAAATTTTTTTTGTTTCAAAAAAAAAAGGGCTTTCATTTGAGAAGGTTGGACGTTTGGTTTTTCTTTGTACCTACCTGCTATCACCAGTTGAATTGTTGAGTTACACACTTCACCCTCAGTCACAATGACTTATGAATTTGTACTAAAAACTATCGTTGGTTGTGCTAACCATCAATGGCTTCCAAACAGTTTTATCTGCCCAATTTCAATCACTAAGTCAACCTGTAGTAGGGTTTTTTTTTTTTTTGGCCCTTCCCAACAGTTGTGTATGCTGGGATCATCCCCTCCCCAGGCTGATATTACCAAAAAGTCATCTCTTTGACAAAGCAGGTATGGGAAGATTTGAACTCAGATCTCATTTTTAGAACATCAACATTTTAATCACTTGGCCATGCAGCCAGTGCAGATAAATTATTCACAAATAAAATATATTCATGTTTCATACATATATTAGGGTATTCAGAAAGTAATTTTATTAGAAAGGATGTAAAAAGCAAATGGAAGTTAAATTTATTTACATATTATTTATCAAAAATGTAATCATTTTCAACAACAGCAGCCAGGCAAAGTTTTCAACTTTAATGTTAGTCTCCTCAGATTTCCAAAAATGGATAATCCCCTGGCATTTGCCTCCCCCAACAAATGAGCTACAACTGTGCACTACCTCCCCACTGACTGAGTCAGGAGAGTAGTGAGAGGATGCAAAAGAAATAATTTGCCAACTAGGAATTTAGTGTTCTTTAAACATTTTGGGATAGCAAAACACCATATGTGATTAAGGCAGGGTTAAAGAAATCTTTTTTTTTCCCCCTCCTTGAAATAATGCTTGAAAGACTGTTTTCAGCTTCTTTGTTTCGGAATATTTTGCCATTTATGAAATGTTTTTCATGATTGAAATAAATGAAAATTTGCAGGTGAGAATGGAAAACGTGCCAGAAACTTCTCTCTTAACGATCTTATTTTTTCTTGAGTTTGTTTCAGAGTCTTTGTCCTTACATTGTCGTACTGGAGTTTGATTTAAGTCATTGTTCACCTGATCAAATTAAGCTTATGGAAATATCATCACATTGAAACAATGGTAAGCCTGGTGGTCAGTGTCTAGATAGGTGACTAGCTGGGAATACCAGGTAAGTGTAATAGATAATTGTTCAGAATTATTAATTGGAGAGCTGAGTTCTATTTTCAGTGGGGGTTTGTTATATTTGCTTACATGCAACTACCCTTGGAAAAGGTATGAATCCACCTCTTCACTCCTCAGCTATGGATTAATTAGTAAAACTTATTACTAAATCATTATTATCTACAAAAAAATTCTTACAATCTAAAAATATTTTCTGGCTCTAAACAACCTGCAAAGGGTTGATAAGTCATAAAATCAAATCAGTCTGATCAAATTGATGGCAATGTTTACAGTGAGGGTCCTTCCATGTCCCAGTAGGTCATAATGGATGACATCTTTATTTAAGAAATTCTGTGGATGGAGTCTTTTTTTTTTGGTGTTGGCATTTGTTCCTCATTTTGCAATAACCACTGTCTTTTTGTTTTCTGTTGACATGCAAAACCCATTTTTCATCAGCTGCAACAATGCAATGCAAAAATGAAAAGTTGGCAATCTGGTTGAAAAGCTGCTTCAGGTGGTAGGACATTGTGTTTGGCTTTCAAGTGAAAGATCATGAGGGACTCTGTGTCCTTTATAGTGGATTTCAGTGTTGGATAAAAGAGATGATAAAGTAATTCTAGATGCAGTTTCCTACCTGAGTTCTGCTCTGGTTGGTTTATTTATAATTCATAGCTGTGAAATATGCAATTACTTTCTGAACTCTTTATTTTTATAGCTAAAAAAAAAAAAAGTTATGCTAATACCCTTGGGAAAGGTATGAATCCTCCTCTTCTCTCCCCACCCCAGCAATGGGTAAATAGCAGGACAGACCAGGTTCTATAACCGTTGATGGCAACTGGTCTACTGCAGAAAGAAATGGCAACCTACTGTGGGGAGGGGGAAACTGCCTTGTCAGTCATGTATCAAAAGATACATGATCACCTTGGCGTGTATATAATGCATGGCACGTAACTGAACTACAACTTTGGAATATTTCTAGCTTTCTCTTTTTATTATTACTGAGTTTTAAAAACAATTCAACAACAATCAACTTGACATTTTGATTTAATTTGCTGGAATTTAACTGTGATAAATAGTTAACAACTTAATCATTAAAACCCAGTAGCTCTCTTTTTCCAAAATGTGCCATATTTGAAAACTTTTGTCAGTCTCCTGTGAAAATCTTCAAAGATAGCAAACTGTTTCATAAGAACCAGACTTAAAGAATTGTCCACCATGTTTTGATCAGCAGGCAGAATGGTAAACCTGTTTTCTTCCTGTGGGGAATTTAATAAAGATACATGGGAATGATGCCAATGACAAGAGAATTGTGGTTCTAACAAATGATAAAATGGAATCTTTTATTGAATCAGACACTTGTTGATTCAGACTCCTGTAATAATGAGACAACAACAGTCTGTACATAAAACAATTTCCTGTTTGTTCATGTTGTCCCAAAATAGTCAAGATTAAATACAGACGGGTGAAGAATTTCAAAAAGTCAGCTTATCCTGAAAGAGAAATAATGAATCAACTCACTTTACTATGTCTGGTGCCTTATAATGACTTGCCACAGAGCATGTCGTGGGAACCATTATTCCTAAGGTGTGAGATCAATTCTGACTTGGTGCTTCAAGTTTGTCTCAGACTAAGTTAAACTTAACAAATATCTGTCTAGAAAATTTTATAAACATTTGTCAATACTGTAAACATATTTAGTTTGAATTCCAATCTGATTTCAAATTTTACAAGCAAACAAATGCACTTTACTACATGGATAGAAAGGAGTGTAAGACAAGGATGTATCTTCTTACCAGACTTATTCAATCTATAAAGTGAGGTAATTCTGACAGAATTAGAAGCCCTACCAGGATTCAGTATTGGTGGCCACAATCTTAACAACATAATATATCCCGATGACACAATGTTGATAGCAGACATGGAAAGAAAACTACAAAAGTTCTTACGGAAGGTGTTGTGAGAAAAAAAAGGATTAAACATAAACTGCAAGAAGACAGAATGCAAGATTGTTAGCAAAAGGATGAGCCCAAAATGCAAATTACAAATCAGAGGTACCAAAAGCAACCAAGCACAAAAATTTAAATATCTGGGTAGTGTTCTAACAAAAAGATGCTGAGGATACCATGGACTGAACATGAGAGCAATGACAAGGTTTTTAGAGAAAATGGAAACAAAAAGAAACTTTAAGCTCAGGAAGAGAGAGTTGAAGGAGGGCTTGGAAAATCTGTTACTCACAGGACAGATTGAGGGCAAGAGGAAAATCATGTAGAAACATACTAGCTTGAGAAAATGGATGGCGGAACAGGAAATTGGGAAGAGCCATGATTGCTTAAATTCATAGGTGATATGACACAAAAAATAGTAGTTGCATTATATAAAGTAATAACACAATATGATAGACTCAATATTGACATAGGAGATCCCAAAAGTTCAGTTTTGAGCTGTACTGCTTGACCAATCACACACAGGATTTGATTATAATGGTAAAGACTTGTATAGAACCGGGTACACTTGTGTAAAGAACTAATAACAGTAAAATGGTGCAAAATCCTTGGACAGCTTTTTTCCTATTGGTGTGTTAAGAGTTTAACCTCTTTCAAATAATACATCAAAGCCTAAGGACAGTATATGTACTTAAACATGACTTTCTGTGGAAAGATGGGATTTGAATTTAGGGGTTTTTTCTTTTAGACTGGCTGACAGCCAAGGCAAGAGAGCCCAGTCTGTTCTATTTAATATATTTTCTGTTTTTACGTTATTTTTATAGATACAATTTATTTAAATAAATGCTTTATGTTTAATTAAACAATATTAATTACATTTACCAGCCTGAATGTTTGAGAAATTTTGTAGAAAATATGCATTTTCTGATAGGAATTGAACCTGTATTCCTAACCAGATGCTTCTCTGTAGCTAAATGGGACAGCACATGAAGTCAAATGATGGTTTTCGTATAAGAATACCGGTTAGATTCCTGTAATTGATACTGTTTAATTAAAAACAGAACATTTGCTTAAATAAATTGTATAACGTATAAACAGAAAATATATTAAATAATTGTGGGACTTAATCCATTATATATATATATATATATATATATATATATATATGTGTGTGTTTGTGATCAAATACTAAATTATTGAAGTATGTCCTCTCAGAATGGTTTCATGATTACAAACTTTCAATTTATTCTTGAGTCGTCAGCCACTTACTATGTTCAAACCACACAGTCCAGAGTTCCTAGTAAAGCTTTAACTAAAGTGTTAACGTTTAAAAAAAGAAAATATAAGGATAACAATTTTCTTGAGTCATTTTGTCAATGTGCCTTTCCTGAAGGTAGATGAACATAACTTTTGTTAAATGGGACAAAATAATTAGAAAAGTTTTTTTGTTGTTTTTTTTTAACAAATAAAAAGAAAATTTCAGTTCCATTGCTTTAAAATAGACTTTATTTGTTGATATAACAATTTTGTTCTTAAAGAAGGCTGTTCATTCCTTCCACTTGTATAACTGAGGCTTACGTCAAATGGAAACTTACAAGATCTGGTGTGAAATTCCTAGTGACAGTAAGTGAGATTCATGGCAAAAGCAAGAAATCCAGCAAAAAGATATTTACAAACCACTGCTGATAGGAAATTTTCTACCATTATTATCCAGGCATCCTTATTCTTGAAAAGGATCTTACAGATTTTAAGATTTGTTGAAATATTATTGCATTTTTATTAACTTTAAAAACCAAGATATGGAAATTTTAGGTGTACATTACTGTTACTTGTGAACACAGCACTTTGTTCAGTATAAGAGAATCTTTTAATTAACAAGGAGATGTGGGGTGAAACTGATATATATTATATAATCTTTTTCTGAGATCAGAGAAAGGATATTTCTTGAGAGTTCATCATGTTTTATGTCTAAGAGAATTCCTTCTCTCTACCAATTTGGTAAGAGAGGGTGTGGCAAAATGTCTTCTGAGTTTTAAAAGACAAGAAAGTAAATTATCCAACAGGGTTTGTCCATCATGTGAAATCATGGTCATTCCAATTCTCTCAGCTCTCTAGCACACTGTCCAACCAATCTTCAAGAGATGCTGTTGCAGAACTCACATATTCTGGAAAAAAAGAGAGAGAAAAAATAAATTTTTAATTTTCAGTGTCTCTCTTGTTTGCATGCATGTGTAGTTGCAGCAATAAAAAACAAACTTATTAGTAAAAGTATTGATAGTGCATAAGTATATATTTCCAGGTAAAATGAGAACAAATAGAATATAATTTCATTGTATGTAACATTTAATTTAAAAGAGGAATCAATACAGAGTAGAGCTAAATTTTATTTTAGGATATTAGAACATGTTGAAAATCACTACATAATGGCAATTATGTTTCAATACCATAAATGTGTCTCCTTGTGTGTTAATTTTAAAAGCAAAATACTTAAAAAAAAATAAAAATAATAGTTTTCTGGGCTTTGCCATGATTAACTAATTGAATGTGACCTACACTAAACTCAAATGCACCAACATTTTTTTTTTTAATATAGGTCATGACACAAAATTGTCTGCATATAAAACCTAGACAATTTTTCTAAGTAAAAACAAAAGAGGTGGGGAGGTAATTTAACATAATATTAACTAGTTATATGCTAGTTCAGCTTTTTGCATAAAATTGTAGTTGAAAAATAAAAGCCCCTTTAAGAAACTGGTAAGCAACGTAACAGTTTGAAAAAGAAAAAATACAAGACTGTTAAATTAATATGCATCTATTAAATAAAGAGCATCCATATAAGATGTTAATACTAACCAAACATCAATACAAAGCAATATTAAATCAAAATGAACCTTACAAATAAAATAGCAAGCCATATAAGGTGCACAACAGTTCATCTTTTGATTATTACTATAAGAAAAAGTATTATTAAATTCAAAGTTTAAACACATTGCAAGGTTTAAGCATTTTACCCCAAGCAGGGTGGGAGCGCCACTAGCACACAAAGGGTTAAAGAGAGTGAGAGCAAGAGTAAAGAGGTGGGGGGTGTTTGAAGAAAGGATATAGAGAAGGACGGGGATCAGGATCATGGCATCAGAAGATGTCAGTTGACATTATATTTGAATATTTTAAGATTATAGTTATCAGACAAATTTTCTAAAAAATTGATCTCCTCAATGTAAACCTAGACTTAGTCGATAATACATACCAACCCTACATGAAAACTAATGCAAATCCATTATATATCCACCCAAATTCAAATCACCCTTCATCCATACTCAAACACATACCCTCTTCCATAGAATATAAAATCAGTGATAACTCTTCTAGTGAAGATGTATTTCATAAACATAGCAAATTTTATAACACTGCCTTAAGAAATAGTGCCTATAAGAACCCTGACATTAAATATAGGATATACAACAGTGTTAGTGTGAAAAAAAAAAAATAGAAACAGAAAAATCATTTGGTACACACCCCCCCATTTAACCAAATGTTTAGTACTAAGTTAGAACAGAAGTTTCTCAATTTAATTGATAAACACTTAATCTACATACCAAGATTTTTAATAAAAATTAAACTAAGCTATAGCTGCACATATAACCTCGAAAAAAAATAATAATAAAATTTTAGATCAACACTTATACCTATCCCAAAACAATAATGATACCAACTTCTGTAATTGTAGAAATTCTAATGACTATCCACAACAAAATAGGTAAACAAATGAATCAGTTAGATATCTAAGTACTATTTCATCTAGAGAAAATCCAACAGATAAAAAATTTTATATAGGTAATACAAAAAATTTCTTTAAAACTCAGTGGTATCAACACATCATCTTTCAACAACAAAGCATATCATAACAGAACTCTTAAAAAAAAAAAAAAACTCCTGTGGTAAAATAGAAAATATTCAAAATAACTAGAACTTGTAAATCCTTATATGACCCATGTTTTCTATGTTTACAAGAAAAATTGCATATTATTAAGTTTCCTAAAAATAAAAAACTGTTAAACCAAAGAAATGAATTAATTGTGCTCTGTTGCCATTGTCTGCTTTTCACCTTAAAATATAATTAAAAAAATTTTTTTTCATAATTATGTATTATAATTGTATTGCCATTATTTTATTAGTATATAATGGCCCACCCAACATTTATTTGATTTAGTCAACTATAATATTGCTACGTTTTACTGTCTATTCAGTATAATTAACAACTTATAGAGTTGTTTCCACATTTTTAATCTTACCTATAGGCCCCTTTAAGAAGATTCCTGAGTATATTAAAAAGATTTTTTTTTTAAATCCATTTCTAATAAATTTATGTCTACTTCAACAAATGGCCAAATCATATTTGGATACACCAATAATACATATATCACTGAAACTGTTCCATTGAATGACATGTAATAATAACCCACCCACCTCCATCCTGACATTATTTTTATATGTTGACATGACATGACGTTCATTGGTTAATCTAGATATAACCATAAGTATGTTTTTAATTCTGACTATATACCCCGCTTTAATTTACAAAAAAGGTAAAGATTATTTTTATCACAAGTTATCTACCATCGCCTGAAGAAGTACCATTTTAGTACTGAAACATGAAAGTTTTTGTGTAGCGATGTAAAATGTTTTTATTGTAATTTATTATAATAAAAATATTTTATATATATATATATATATATATATATATATATATAACAGTCTAATAATAAAGCCACTACATATATATTGGTTTTACTACAACCATGCTCTCCCGTAAACTTACCTGTCACCTTTCTGATCTTAGTTCTATTATACAACATTTCTTAGAAAAACATAGCCATGTACATTATATTAGACAGATATTAGTTGATAACACAATAATACTCACACATACACACAATAAAAAGAACCTTCAGGTACTGGACACCATCTACATTAGAACAAAGCAACCCACACTCAACAAGATTACATTTCAAACTAGTCACAACACATTATATTGCATCTAAACTTATGGTTCTGTTGTTAATATTTCGGTCTCTCACGTTGTACAATATCATAGAACCGCATAATGAATTTACGACCTACGTCTGCTATTCTGCACCCATTATCGTTGCATAGCAATCTTCTATGTCAACAAGACAGAATATCATCTTTGATTAAATTTCTACATAACCACTCTGAAAATGACTCATATGAGATCAAGGAACAGCATAATAAAAATATCCAAATGTTGGACAGTTTTTGTCTTTATTTTCTTCTGAAATTAAAGCCAGTATACAAACCTTAGAACGGCTCATGATGAAACATAATAGACATTTGTTGTCTGTTATAGTTAACAATATATGTTTAATATACACTAAATTATATATATATATATATATATATATATATAATACCTTACATTAATTGCAGTTATGAGTTTCATGCCAAAGTAATTCACAAAAAACCAGTGTCAACCAAAAATAATAATTACAGCACTTGAAAATTGCTTCAGCATGAAATTTAGAGTTGTGCAACTAATGCAAGGTATTGTGTGTATTTTTTATATATATATATATATATATATATAAAGAACAAGTACAGCATACCTTTCTGAAAGATATGAATAATTTTATCAAAATATGCATATATTTTCTATTTCAATTCATTTAGTTTGTATCAACAGAGGTTGAAATTAAGTAAAAAAAATGTCTGAATGTTATTTGAAGGTTAAAGTTGAATAAAATCAAGTACTCAGTTTGAGTTCCAGTCAAGTTCATTATAGTCATTTTTGTACATATACTGTTGTGAAAAGTATAAATCCAGCTTTCTATAGAATAGCAGGACAGACTGGAAACCAGTCTTTCACAGAAAGAAACTGTAGGAAATATTCTGCCTAGTCAGTAATGAATCAAAAAATACATGATTGCCCAAGTGTATATCTGACTCATTACTATGTCATGTTTATGAAGAGCCAGGAGAAAGAAAATATGAACAAATTTATCATCCCTTCTTCCCCAAATGACACAGATTGTTTCCCCCCTCTACACTCCTGTCATGCATTTTCTATGATGAAATCATGGCAAGAATCAAAGCCAATTTAAAGTCATTTTTTTTTTTTTTGCATCTCTTATTCTTGTCTGTATTTTTGTTTTCTTTAATAGACTTACGAAGAGCTGAGAGAGAGAGAGAGAATGATCTGACCAACTTGTTTAAAAATGTTACTTTCTCAAGGGAAGTGTGGCTGACACTGTTTAACATACAAGCCTGAACTTTTGTTACTTCTCGTAGAAGAAACTAGAAAATAAAATCTCTCAAACTTACTTTTCTCTCCAGAGGATGAAATCTCAGCCAGCCGATCAATGTTACCAGACCCACCAACATCTGGAGTTAAAAAAAAAAAAAAAAGATTTTGAAATTTAATTTTACTTTTTATTTTACATCAACATAAGCAAGGATTTCCCTTTTCTTCTCTAAAGCAACTTTTCAAGTGGCTTTCATTGAAAACTGGGAAAAATAATTTCTCCAATCAACTTTTCCAAACAAAACCATGAATGTGAAAAAAAAAAAACTTCAATCTAGTGTCACATGTTACCAATACCAATGTTATATATTATCATTTTTTAGGTAAATGGAGGGACAGGATCAAGGCAACATTTGGTATTCATTGGTCAAACAAACAATACTGTTTTCAGTTGATCTTTCTCTTAAAACAATTTTGTTTGTTTGTTTGTTAATCATTTCACTCCAAGCAAGACAGGAATGCCACCAGTATGCTTTATCAAGTCTAGTAGCTGTTATAGATCTTTCCAGCATTGATAGGGGGTTTCCTTCTTAACCTTTTTATTTGAAGTAGTGTGACATCTTGATTATATTATTATCTTCTCTTTGAGTTAATGCGTTATCAGTTTTAGTGTGATACTATTTGTCATTGCCACGGTAAAACAGAAGAAAGTTTTGTTAAAACATAAGAAAGTGTTATGTTCTGAGAGACATTGAAATGAGAAGAGTTAATACCAAAAACCCATAGGAAGAAATGAGGATTTAATTCACACATAAACTACTTGAATTGTATGTCGAGCAGTTTGAACAATGGAAAAGTGACCCAGACTTAGGGTGCAATGTACCAGGAAATACCAGGAGTGGGTGGATAAGCCACCCACACTCACTGAGGAGATGTAGTGAGAGATAATAAAAGACAGGGAATTCCCCAAAGGATTCACTGAAGTGCTCCTACCTTGCCATACCCCAACCCATGCCAGTTTGGGCAAATGTCCTTAAATACAAATGCACGAGTTGCAGAAGAGACCAGAGGCAAGAGAGAGACCCACGTGATTATCTGCCAATGAAAGCCTCCAACTTCGGCCTTGTGCCAAACTTACCAACAACAGCAAACCAGATTTTGACAGGACAGTCATATCACTTTCAATTCAGATGCGTTTTGGGCTGATAATTAATTGCATGTGAACTCCAATATAAGCAATTATTGTACAAAGGACTGATATAAAAAAAAAAAAAACAATTTATTTGAGTGTTGTTTTTTTTTTTTTTCCATCTTCCCTTGCTCGGACTCATCCACAATGGAGATTGGGTCTTGGCCTCCTTATGATCAAGCTTAAATCACAACCTGGGATAGGACAGGTCCGAGATCGAAGCAATCTTCAATCAGCCGCTGTATTGGAAGTCTTCAACAACCGGGATGGGGGATGGTGTACGTTTACATTAGTTGTTGCTGCTCAAGTGATGTGGTTTCTGTTATTTGATATACTGTATTTGACGGCATATAAGGCACACATTTTTTTTTTACTAAAAATATCTTTTAAAATTCCACTGTCTTATATGCCATATGTAGGTTTACTAATTTTTTTTCTTGATTTGCCCTGCGACTTCAAGATAAACTCAAATTTTAATTAAGTGCCCTGAACTTTTTTTTTTTTTTTTTTGTATCTGTGAGGAAAATGGTGAGATTTAACCATGTCCATTCACTGGTGCAGTCTTGTACTGATTCCTTTTACAATATCCTATGTCTGTTATATATTTAAGCTGGGTAGAGAGTGAAATTAATTAAAAAATCTTTTCCCTTATGGAAATCCTGTATTAGGTTGAAATAAAACCCAAGAACAGTGTTCATTTGCACAAATGCACCTCTGGCTATACAACTGTAATTGGTACCTTAAAAACTAGCAAAAAAAATGTATCTAAAGTGCCTGGAGGAACAATTCCAACATGACCCTGAAGAAATCTTCAAGTTCTGCAATGAACCAATATTTAAAAAGATCTCCATACTAAGATAAATTCATTTTTTTTTTTTTATTTATTTTTTTTTTTATTTTTTGTTTAGTAGTATATCAATGCCTTATGGGTCATTTAATGCTGAAATTCAATTTAATTTCTTGGGAGAATTAGTAATTTCTTTTACAAAAATTTATTGCTGGTTGGTAATATTTTTTTTTTAAATGAATTGCTGGTGTTTTTTTTTGTTTGTTTTGTTTTTTTTTTATTATGAAAATGTATTTTATACTTCCATAGTATTTTGAGGGTTAACTATTTTCCTATAGCTGGGACCCTAACAGGTGCTACCACCCCAGGTCAGAGTGAATCTGGGAACAACAGTAATTAAGAGGTGGTTCCATGCTCCTCAAAACCTTCTGATCAAAGCCCTTGCTGCCAGATTTTGTTTATTGTAATAGTCAGGACAACTTTTTTTTTTTTAACAAAATTACCAAATCCAATAAGTAAGATTTCTTTAAATTCCAGTCAAAATCTTGCAACTAAAGTAATTCAAGGTGTCAAATTAAGACGTATAAAGAAGCCATAGTTCTACATAAATAGGTGCAGATCTACATCCAGATGGTTCAGACTTGAAGAAACTTTATAATTGTTATTTTTTTTGGAGGTCTTTTTTTTTTTTACGAAAGGTGGTTACAGTCACAAGGGAGGAAACTCTGTCAAAACAATGTGGATAATTCTTCTCTCACCAAGTGAGTGTTTTATAAATATACCATAAAAAAAAATGATGGGGGAAATCCAAGTTCAGTTTTGGCAATCATATTTAAAGAAAATCTTAAAATATCAATTGTAAATATTTTGTGTTATTTGGTTCTTCATGGTATGTCAGAGGGCAAATCAGAGTTACTAGGCAATACTCATTATCTCTCCAAATGCTAATGAAAAATCTCTAATTTATCAAGTATTGTGACATGCAAGTATAAGGACCCTTAACCAGAACACAAGGGAGGGATAGATTTATATTTTCCTCAAAGGCAAAGATGAAGTAAAGTGAACACCTGAAAATGCTAAACAAGATAAAAAATCTTTCTCCATATTTTTCATAATATTGAAAATCAACACTGTACAATATATGTTACATACCTGCTTGAGGTTTCGTCTTCCCTAATGATAACAATGTATGAAGTTCATCTTCCTCTGAGATGGGATCAGATTTGACCTGTGGTGTAATACAAGGGGACTTTTTCATGTTGGCCGATTTACTCCTTGGTTCTTGTGCAACATCGGTCAGCTTAGAGTCTTCTTTGTCAGGAACCCCAGTTTTTTCTTTTCCTTCTTCTACTGGCACTATTTCAGTACCATTTTCTACATGCGTTGGCTCAGCTTTGACTGTCTTCAGAAGAGCTGGTGCCAAGTGCATGGCAGCAGAAAGTACAGAATGTATGGCTTTCACATCTAATGCTGTTTGTTGTTCTTGAACAATGGTACTGCAACTGTCAGGATTGTATAACATCCTGCTTTTCTCAGCTTCAGCAGCAAAATCTTCTAACTGTTCATCCTGAAAGAATATATGGTTATTAATTTCACATCAACATCTATGTAAGACATTTGGTACCAAGAACATTTCTTTTTGAAATGATACAGTTTCTTTTGTGTGATTGGTTGGATCACTGAAATATAAGAATCTTAAGTTGCAAGAACTGATGCTCCATGTTTCATTTGTCAAAGTTAACATTAACTAAACACAAAATTCTTCAAATGGAAGCAAAATAAAGAACATTTGTAAATATTTGTAGCACTCAGCTAAAACTGACACAGTATGAAATTAATTTACTTGTAATGGCCTGAGACAAGCACCACACAACAGATGATACTCCAGTTGATCTAATTATAAAAAAATCTGACAACTTGATCTATTTTTTAAACCAAGTTGAAACTAAAAATTCTTTTAAATTGAATATAAAAGTTTTTAAGGTGCCAGATTTCTACTAAGAAACAAGTTTTTCATTCTTACTAAAAAATATTTCTTTCTGGAATTTAAAAACTCTCCAATGGCATACCCATAATAATCTGACTTGAGAGAGAGAAAAAAACTTGGTAAAATGCAGTAATAAAACAAAAGTCCTTTTTTTTTTTTTTTTGAAACAACAATGAAATATTCCCACAATAGAATAGACATTTTTATTTTGTGCCATTATTAAAAGTAACAGACATTCAGAAAGAGACCTAATGGTAAAATTTTGGTAATACTTTATAAATTGGCTCCTTTTTGTTATTTTAGACAATTTTCCTAAAATTAAAAATCCATTAAGCGTATTTCTATAATGGCAGCTTCTTTTGGTTATTTGTTTTTTTCAAAACTATAACTGCAATTCTAGAAATCAATTCCTGACCAAAATGAAGGTGTTTTTAATTTGTCATATTTCTGAAGCACCCACTTTTTCTTTTTTTTTTTTTTTTTTTTAAAGAGAGAAGAAAAAAAACAAGAGTTCTGAGGATAACCAGCTATTGTTCTAAAACTGAAATTTAGTCCAACTTGGTGATATTCATGGTGAAGTATTTTGTAACCTTATTATATTGGCCAGAGATTTCCAGAGACAGCATTTGAAAGTGGCAATGACCCACCATATGGCATTGATGGCATTAAAAGTGACTCCACACAACATTGTGGGGAGGTTGATTTTTGTTTAGCGACATATCAACTTCTGTGATATTTAATACCAAAATCTAAATATTTTGAACACAATTTTATGGTTTCCACTTATATATTTTGAATGCAATTGTATTCCTTCAACAACAATTAAACATATTTTTGGTAATTTTGCTATAAATATATATTGTTGGTAATTCTACTATAGAATTGTATTGTTGGTCATTTTCCTATAAATATGTACTGCTAGTAATGTTTTTTTACTATTTAAATTTATTTTTATATTTTCATAGTGTTTTGTTTTTGTTTGGTGAGGATTCCCTATTTGCTCATCGCTGGGACCTTAACAGGTGCTAATACACCAGATCAGGGTGGACTTGGATAGAACAGCAATTAAGTTCCACGCTCCTCAAAACCACCAGTCTCCTAATCAGAGGCCATGCTGCCAGATACCCAGGATTCCACCTACCATTGTTCAAATGTTTGATGTGAAACTAATCTTACTTTTCTTGGGCATCTTCATTTTATACACACACACAGTTGCTTTCAACTATAAAATATTTGCCCAGATTTGTTAAGATATTTACAATCTTGACCCAATAATCAAATATTTTTTGTCAATTGCTCATGATCATTTCTAATAGGCAGGAGATTTCAAATTAAAGCCTGAATTTCTATTTTTAAGTAACAATGATTTTTTTTCAGAGATGTCCAATCATGTTATTCTCTTTTTATGCCTGTCACCCAATCAATCAACTCTATTCAACCATTTTTCAGTGGAATCTGTTGCCTCTAACCTGTCAACTACTTTACAAACAACTTGCTGTACATTAGTTAACTGTAAAATCATTTAGATAGAAGACCAAGAAAGAATGATCCTGATAAACATGTCAGACCTTTGATTACTAATAACAGGATTAATAAAAATGCATTTCATTTATGTTAAACAAATAGATTTCTGTTGGTCCCAAGTAGTGGTCAGTACTTACACTAAAGAGAGTAGCGTCCAATCCAAGCCTTTCATTTAAGGGCAGGCACTGAAGGCTGTTGGCTAGAGCCTCACAGTCAAGAGCCACAAAACTGGAAGAAAGTAAAGTTTTGTCTTCTTCCCATTCTTTTTCATCTTTGAAACGAAACTGAGACAAGGCATCAGCTGAAAATAAAAAGTTAAAAACAAAAATAAACAATTACTTTCAAGTGGGGAAGGGTTTGTTTGGTTTTGTTTTACGGCATATCAACCTCAATGGGTCATTTAATGCTGACAACTTTTCTTTTTTTTTTTCCTGATAATATTTTTGTTTTGTCAAAAATCTATTTCTGTTAATATTTTTTTCCTCAAAAATGTATAGCTGGTAATAGTTTTTCATCAGAAACATATTGCTGGTAATATTTTTTTTTCTTTTTTTTTTTCTTCAAAAATCTATTTCTGGTAATTTTTTTTTTTTTTCAAAAATCTATTTCTGGTAATTTTTTTTTTTTTTCTTCAAAAATCTATTTCTGGTAATTTTTTTTTTTTTCTTCTTCAAAAATCTATTTCTGGTAATAATTTTTTTATTTTTATTTTTTTTTTACAAAGAATTTCTGGTATTAAAACCTATTTTTACACTTTTACAATGTTTTTACCTCAGTTTCGGGACCCTAACAGGTCCTATCACCCCGGGTCAGGGTGGATTTGGGAACACCAGCAATTAAGAGGTGATTCCACGCTCCTCAAAATCTCCTGATCAGAGGCTTTGCTGTTGGACGTAGTTTATCATCATACCCAGGACGAAAATTAAAATATAGGGTGGTGGTGAAAAAAAAGAAAACTTTGAAATAATATATCCCTATATTAAACGTAAAGGGGGTTGTGAAAAGTTCTTAACCCAATCCACTTCTCAAAAATCAATTTTCTGATGTTTAGTCATTGAAATACTAATTCTGGTAAGTGAATCTTGCTGTCAAAACCAATGAAAGAGGCTTTTCCAGAAGCAAATGATGAGTAATTCCAAAGTACATCAACCAGGATTTAAGGCTAGGAAGGTTCATTTTAATCTGATGCTTCATAGCAATATCGCAGGTCATAGAATCAAGTCAGATTTAGTGTACAGAGCCAACCCTCTCTGTGCCCTTAAGAAAAATAGCAGAAATATACTGCCAGAGATTCTGACAACAAAACAAGAAGGCTTGATGATGGCAGTCATGGCATTTTTGTTACTCAATAGGTTCGACCATTCTTTTATACCTGAAGTGAAGAAATACTTAAAGAAGAAGGAGGCTTCTTATCGACAACATTCCAGGCCTGATGTATAAGGATGAACACCTCAAAGTGTTGTTCCTACCCCTAAACATGTTATTGGTGCAACCAGTCAAACTAGACATCTTGAAGTACAGATGGTTTACTTCTGCCAGAATTCATGCAGCACTTGGTGCAAAACCCAAATTACAGCATCATGCACTTATGAAACAGTTTCACACTACCTGAAGATGTAATTGATCTTATATCTGCATCTGTTGATGCCCAAAGCCCAAGGCAGTCAATGAATTCAATGCGTTTCTTTTTCCTTTTATTTTTTTTTCAAAAAACCAAAACATGTGCAAATGTGAAATCTCATTTTACTCGTGAAACTCCAAAACATCAACTTTTATGCAATGGTCTTGAATATATGTGGTTTGTAAACGACATGAGGAAATCATGAACCAATTGTCTGCATAAAATATGAACACACTGTATACACATATAAAAATAATTGCTGAAAAGTTCTCAGTCAAAATCTCTTTCCAAAATTTGACCAAACATTAGAATTCTTTTTTTCTGGAAGGGCTTGTTGGCTGAGCTGAGAACTTTTCAGCACTCCTTATATTTATATATATATATATATATATATATATATACACACACACACAAGCTATGTCAAAAATACTTATACAAACTTTAGGGGCAGGTTCCTCACACCAAAACAAGGGTAAAAATCCATATAATCATATGTCCACAAATCTTTTGTTTGTGTGTGCATGTATATTTCATTTTACAAGATTTACTTGTAAAGATTTTCAAACCAATCAAAGTAATAAGATAAAATAAAATAAAACCAGGCCTAAAGCAAATTTTAAAACAAGGCAGAGGAAAAGAAGGGAAGAAAAAAAGGAAAAATTAAAAGAAATAGTGAAAAGACAAATGAAGGAGAAAAAAGAAAATAAAGAAAGAATAGTAACGTCTAGATATGGGGATAGTGGCAGGAGACATACATATAGACGTGACCTTGACTTAGAATATTCACCTCAGTTTCTATCAGAAAAATAGACAGGAAATTAGGGAAGATTTTTTTATCTTACATTAACAATTCACTATTACTTCGATATTAAGAGATATAATTATATATTTATAAAGAAAATATATAAAATTATTTCAAAACTATTTATATATTAAAAAACATATTGTTCTAATTGTTTACTTTTTAGGAAATGTATTAATATTCTTCATTTTATATTAAAAAGAACATTTTAATAAAACTATTACCATCTATAAGGAAATAAAAAATCAGAGAAGATTCATTAGAATTCTTGCATTTATATTGGTTAATATTATTAGTATTTATCTTAGAATGTGTATATCTATGCAAATTTTTAAATTGGTTTAAAATTTTATTGTTTCTTTATAATCATCTCAAGATTATCGGTGCAACTATAACTTAGTTTTAGTGTGTTTCTGTTAAATATTTTACTCAGAGGGTTAAATTTGGGATCAATTCGTTTATCAATTCTTTTTGAAAGATGTGTACCAAATAAAATTTTAGAAGATTAATTTAAATATTTTATATACTTGAAAAAATATTTCTTTTTTATAAAGAGTTTATTATAAATTTTATAAACCATTGTCATATTCCCAATCAATATTATTTCATGTTTGTATATTTAAATATTAAATATGATCTTTTTAATAAATTTTTTTTGAAAAAATTTATAAATTTAAAAAACTTTTAAAGTGTATTATCAAACATAAAACTGAACATTGACAAAAATTATGAGATCCTATGTCCCTTAAGGGTATTTTTTCATATTGGTTTAAATATTATTAACATAATATATCATATTTTTTGAAAAAAGTGTCTATAAAAATTGATCTAGATTTTTATATGGACAAAAATATCATAAATTATCTAACAATTTTTAAAGAATTCTTTTTTGAAATTAAAAATTGTTCAAATTTTTTAAGTTTTTGGTAATTTTTATTTGTAATTTGAAGTCATTAAGTATAATTTTTTAATTTTTTAACAGTTTGGTTTTAATATCCTGGTAAAATAATGATTTTTATTATAAATATATATATATATAAATATATATAATGTAATGATTTGTATTTCTTTTCTGATGTACATATAAATTTAAATGATTATTGCAGAAATTTTTACAACTATTTGAATGATATAAAAAAAATAAACCATCTTTTGATTATTTATAAATGATAATTGATTATTTATTCTCAAATTTAGTTTTTATTTTTGAAATTAAATTTTTTTTTAAATTTTTTTTGAATTTAAGGAGAAACAATCAAATAATGTTGAAATCAAATTAAAATTGATTCTAAAATTGATTTATTAATCCATATTTTATATTTTTATCCTGAAATAAATAATTTTATATATATATATATATATATATATATATATCTAATATAAAAAATATGAATAAATATAAAAAGGAACAATTACTATTCTTAAAAAAAATTCACCTAAGTCATATTTTATTTTTAAAAAAAAATAACATAAGT
>CAHIKZ030002471.1:262500-270000 GCA_903632075.3 Acanthosepion pharaonis | reverse complement strand
ACCTTAAACAATAATCTTTGTCAATTTTATTTTTCAGTCTTTATGATGGTGGATACTTGATCTATCTCTTACTGTTATATCCCCAGGCAACGCCATAATTCTACTGCTAGTTCTATATATATATATATATAAAATTAAAATAAAAAATATATTTTATATATATATTTTGAAGCAATATTGAAAAAATGTCAAAAATTAAAAAATTTATTAATTCATTATTTAATTCAATGATTTGTAACTTAATATGAAGAAAACTTAGAATTTATTAACATGAATAATTTCCCAAATTTTGGCATTTATATCCTTAAAATCTGAGATTAACTTTTATCAAATAACATATTTTTCAGTTTTTGGGTTTGATATTAAAGACTAAAATTAATAATTAATTTTTATAAAGGAAATTAAAGTTTTTCTGTAATTTTTATATATTTTTTTTTTTTTTTAATATCTTTATTAATTTAAATGTTTTTTGATGATTCAAATAAATAGGTCTTTTATATCAAAGGAAAATACATTTTTAATTAAAATGATAATAAAAAAAAAAAAAATTTAAATATAATTTGTAATGCAAAATTTTAAATTTTTTTTAACATTAGCAAAATTTTGTCTCATTCTGCTTCAATTTGTAACAATGTCAAAATAAAATGTCAATAGTATTTTAATTATGATATTTAAGTCATGTAAAAATTTAATTTTTTATTTTTTCTTTTTTTTTTTTAAAAAAAATTTATTTATGATTTATTATTCCGTTTTTCAAAAAAAGTAAAAATAAAAAGGTGAAAAAAGTGCAGAAAAAAATTTTTAAAATTTTTTTTCTTTTTTTGAAATATACATTTAAACCATGTTTAAAATATTTTTGATTTTTTGATTATTTATTATTTTTTATTAAATTTATTTTTTATGAATTTTTTTGAATATGTTTTGAAAATTATTTTTTTTATTTTCAACAAATGTTTTTAAAAATCTGTTTTAATTTATCTGTTTCCAATTTCTATATAAATATAGATAAAATTTTAGATAAAAAAAAAAAATCATTTATTAACCAATATTTTAAAAAATAAAACATTAAAATAGGGATGAAAATTAATTCGATTAAAATTAATTCTGTAGTTATAAATTCAATTTTTTTTTTCTTTTTTTTTTCATCTAACAACTTCAAAATTCTTTATGGGAAACAAGTTGACAAAAAAAAATTATTTTAAAAGGTTTATTGATTTTTGAATAAACAATACCTTTCTATAAAAAAATAAATTTAATAACAGTAAAATTGTTTTTACAAGATTGTTTAAATATATTAATTTTAAAAACTATTTTTTAAAATTATTTTTTCAAAATTGAAACTTTTTCTTCTTGATGTATTCTTATTTACTTTATATTCATAAATTTATTTGTTGAAATATAATTTTTTTAAATTTAAATTTTGCAATTTCTTTTATTTTTCTTTTAAATATAACTTTCAATCTATTTAAAACATTAACTTTTGCAAATATATATATGTATAATGGGAAGATTTAATAAATATATTTTAATATATAGAAATATTTTGTAATGGAAATTCTGAAAAACATTATCACAATTAAGACTAAATGTAATTATTTTCTAACTATATAACAGAAAAATATCAATTAATTTTATGAATCAACATTTTTGTCTTTTTTCTCTCTAAAACTGAGTGTCCAATCATTGAAAAAAAAAAAATTTTCAAAAATTCATTTAAATTTTTTTTTTTTTTTAGTGTTTTCCAAAAAAAACAAACTGAATTAATAAACTAAATTAAAATTATCAAAAAACGACATTTAAAAAAATTTTAAATTTAATTTAAAAATAAAAATATATTTTATAAGTAAGAATAATGACAAAGATTTTATTTTGTATTCATTATTATCCTGTAATTTTTTCGACCAAGAATTCTTGAGATTAACCAGAGATTTTTCTAATAATAAAAAAAAAAATTTAAATAAAATGATAATCTTCCCATGGATCAAGGCCATTGAAAATCTTTTTTAATTTCATTTTTGGAAGAAAATAAACACATCCATTTATTATATAACAAACAAAGTCTCCATTAAAAAAAATAAAAATAAAACAAGTTTTGGATGCAAAAATTTTTTTTAACATGCTATTAATGGACAAAATAAGATCTACTGAAAACTTTCCAAACAAGTTGTGGTTCTCATTTAAGAGTGTTTTGAATACAAATATTTCAAGATCATCATAAAATGTGCAAATAAATAAATAATCTGTTATCTTGAATTTATTTATCATGAAATAAACATTTTTCTTTTTCCCAACAATTAATTATCTTTATTTTGCCAGTCATGCATTTTTTCTAATTTATTTTAATATTAAAAAAAAAAAAAAAAAAAAAAAATAAAAAAAACAATAAAATAAATTTTCAAAAATTTTTCACTACTTTATGAAACAAAATTATTTTCTTACAAAAAAAGTTTAGTTATTATTTAAAATAAAATTTTTTATTATATTTGTTTTATTTGTAATTTGTCCATTTAATATAAAAGCCAAAAATTTTATTGAAAAACAACAAATTTTCATATTGAATTTAGACTTAAAATGACTTTTCAAAAAATTTTTTTAATTTCTTATTAAAAAAAAAAAAAAAAAAAAAAGTGTCAAATGATGGTTTTTCCCTTGAATATTATATTATGGCGTTAATTACCTTCATTTGTATTTAAAACATTTATTTTATCTTTTAAAAAACATGATAGAATTGTAATAAAAAAAATGAAATTTATACATTTTTTTTAATTTTTTATTTAAAAAATAATTTTATTTTTTCTAACATTCCAAAAATGATTAATACAATTTTATTAAAACTAATGCAATGCAATATTTATCATTTACCAATTATAAAAATAAAATATCAAAAAACAATTTTTAAATTAATAAAGGTTAAAATTACAAAATATAAGAACAAACAATGTGGCATTAAAAATGATCGAAAAATTTTTTTTTATTATTTTATAAAGTTCAAATTGATTTGCAATTAACCAATGTTTTTGGAAATTTCAATAAAGATTTGTAAATAAATTTTAAAAAATTGCCATTTCTCCAGTGTCAAATTGAAACATAAATTCACTTTTCATTCTGTTTGGGTTTTGTTAAAATTCTTTTCATCAGATTTTAAAACAAAACAAAATGAGGGGCAATTAATTCTTCTTAAAAATGAATTTTGTCAAACTTTTTTCATCATTGAAAAAAAATAAAATTATATTAATTTGATAAAAGTCAAAAGATTTTCATTTATTAAAATAAAAAAAAAAAAAAAAAACTAATAAAAACATTCATGGCTATTCTTAAATAAAATTCAAAATGCCCTTCTTTTAAAACTTCAAATCAGGTTTCTGGCTTAAAAACCAATTGATTAACAATAATATAACAAATGTTCTAGTTCATGTAAAATATATATATATATATATTTTATATATTAATATTATCTTTTCAGACTGCCATCCTGGTTTTTTTCTTTCTTAATTATTTGAGAAAATTTTTATTTCTCAATTTATTTTTTTTCCAGTTTGTGACTCAAAACAAAATTTATCTCTTCAATTACACACTTTATTAAGTAATCAACATCTTATTTTTAATTTAGTAAAATTCCATTTATGTCATTCTGAGATAACAAGAACTATGAACTGTTATTCATTTTATTAACCTTATTTTCCAGTACCCTTTAATTTCATGTTCTAAAAAAAAATACCTAACAAAGAATGCATGCCTGAAATCAAATTTTAAATCAACAATTGTATTTCACATTTTCTTAAAAACTTAAATAAAAATATTATTTTCAACTTCATTTCCTTTTGTCAAAAGTTTTATTAGAAATAAAACTTTCATTTTTTTATTTTTTTTATATGTTCCTTTTAAACCTACTAAGAATCATATCCATCTATAATAAGTTGTACTATATTTCCTGCCATTTTTTAATGAATTGTTAAAAAGAAAATTAAAAATTAAAATTGACCTCAATTAGTTGTAATAATAAAAACATTGATAAGATAACTGAAATTTTCCTTGAATCACAAATGTGAGGTTTTAGTATCCTCTGCTCATAAAGGGTTTTTTCCTTTTAAATTCTTATGAGATTCTATTTATTGATTGATCTGGAATAGGTAATATAAATTCTTAGAAAATAAATATTGTTATTCCTCATTATTGAATTTTTTTGAAAGTTTTTTTTTTGCTATAAAGTCAAAAAAAATCCCCAAAAAATTTTGTAACTTTTCAATTAATAATAGTTTTTTTTCCAGAACTGGCTGATTATTTTTTAACAACATTCAATAAACTGGGATTCAAAAATATTAATCTGCAAATTTTTAAAACAATTTTTTTAAAAATTGAATTGATTTAACAGAAAACATACAATTTTTGGAATATGGAGAAATTTATTTCAATAAAAGAAAAATCTTTCATTCAGATCTATCAAATGCAAATAGATTAAATTAAAAAATTATTGAATAAAATTTTGAACCAATAAAAAATAAAAACATTTTCCAAATGAATGGCAAAAACAGCAAATGTGATTATAACCATGCATGGAGGTTTTTCAAATTCAATTGTTGTTTAAAATTAATTTAAAAAAATAATAAATTTTTTTTTAAGTCAAAAACATTGTCATGTTTAAATTAGTTTGTTCTAATTTTATTTTTTTTTTTTCAAACATATCAACCTCAATGGGTCATTTAATGCCTTTTTTGTTTTTTTTTTTTGATAATTTTTAATGTTTTGTCAAAATCTATTTCTGTTAATATTTTTTTTCTCAAAAATGTATAGCTGGTAATTTTTTTTTCAAAAAATTATTGCTGGTGGTATTTTTTTTTTTTTTTTTTTTCAAAAATTTATTTCTGGTAATTTTTTTTTTTTTTTTTTTTCTATATAAAAATATTTTTTGGTAATTTTTTTTTTTCTTCAAAAATTATTTCTGGTAATTTTTTTTTTCTTCTTAAAAATCTATTTCTGGTAATAATTTTTTATTTTTATTTTTTTTTAAATTTTTCTGGTATTAAAACCTATTTTAAAAATGCAATGTTTTTATCAGTTTTTTTTTTTGATTAATTTTAGTTTAAAGTCCTATCACCCCGATCAGGGTTTATTCGTTTGTAAACCACAACCAGCAATTAAGAGGTTTGTTCTCGAACTAATTATTGGTCTGGATCTTTTGATCAGAGGCTTTAAACTTTTCAATTCTTCTTAGGTTTATCATCATAATCCATGACGAAAGTGGGGAAATTGGAAAAAGGTCTGAATAATATTTCCCTATATTAAACGTAAATCTCTTAAATAACTCACAATCCACTTCTCAAAAATCAATTTTCTGATGTTTAGTCATTGAAATACTAATTCTGGTTTTCTTTCATATTGCTACAAATTCAAAAAAAAATACAAAGAGGCTTTTCCAGAAGCAAATGATGAAATAATTCTCTCAAATTTAAACACACAGGATTTAAGGCTAGGAAGGTTCATTTTTTTCTGAATGTCACATAATTTCATATCTAAAAATAAAATAAATAAATTTTTTAATTTTTTTGTGTTTAGCCCCTCTGTTCATGCCCAGCCTGTTATCTCAAACTGCAGATCCATTCACTTTTTTTCAAAACAAGAAGGCTTTAGTATTTGGCAGTCATGGCATTTTGTTAACAATAAGATTCGATGTTTTTATTCTTTTATACCTATAAGTGAAGAAATACTTAAATTCAGAATGATATATTTATATATCTATCTATTCCATCCTATGTATCTATCACCTCAAAGTGTTGTTCCTTCCCAAAACATGTCTTTTAACCAGTCATCTATCTATCTAACATCTTCTTTAGATATTATGATTTACTTTTGATCTATTTATATATCACTTTATCTAGAAAATCTATAAATTATCTCAATCTGCATCTTATCTATCTAAACAGTTTTATCAATCTATCTATTTAAGATGTAATTTATCTTATATCTGCATCTATCTATTTATCCATCTATCTATCTATCTATCTATCTATCTATAAAATATTTTATTTTTTTTTTTTCAAAAATTCAAATCTTTCAATTTTTTTTTTCAATTAAAATGTTTTTTTACTCGTATCTATCTCAAAAAATTAACTTTTTAATTTATTTCTGTCTGGTCTTGAATATATTGATTCTTTTTTCTTTAATCTTTCTTGATCATGAATAGCTTCATTGTCTGCATAAAGTCTTTCTTTCTTTCTTTTCTGCATTTAAATTATTTAAAAATTTTTTCTTTTAATAAAATCCGATTGTTTTTATAAATCTCTTGTTTAAAATTTCATTCAAAATCAACATTAAATTTTTTTTTTTTTAATGCATGGGCTAACTAATTTCAAAGTTTTCCTAACTTTTTGATATTTTGGATATTTTATATATAATATATATTCCTTTCTTCTCCTGTTCACACACACACAAAGTTGTCAAAATATATATACAAACTTTTTTTCTAATTTTTCACACCAAAACAAGGTAAAATCTTTAAATATAATCAAATGTCCATAAATTTTTGTTTTATTTTGCATGTATATTTTTTTTTTTTTAATTGAATTAATTATAATTCCAATGGAATAAATTCATAAGTAATAAGATAAAATAAAATAAAACCAGGCCTAAATGTGTTTTAAAAATATATATATAAGAAGGGATATAAAAATATAAATATATATAAATAAATAGTGAAAAAACAAATGAAGGGAAAAAAAAATAAAAAAGAATAGTAATTTATAGATATGGGGATACATGTGTCAATATAAATATAGGTAATACATCAAATAATATTCATTTCAGTTTTATCATAAAAATAGACATTTGAAAGTATATAAGATTTTTTTATAGCATAACAATTCATATTACTTATATTAAAGATATAATTATATATTTAAAAAGAAAATATATATTAATCAAAACTATTTATATATTAAAAAAATATTGTTCTAATTTTATTTTTTTTTTATCATCATGTATTAATATTCTTCATTTTATATTAAAAATCTATTTTAAAAAACTTTTTACCATCTATAAATCTATCTATTCTAAAATTTTTGGGAAATCTTTAATATTTTAGAATCTTTTCCTATTTATTAATCTGATTATTCATATCTATTAGTATTTATCTATTTATTAATATATTTTATATATAATCTCAATGATATTTTTCAGTCAAGAAAAGTAAATAAAATAACATCTTTTTTGTTTTTTTTTTTTATCATCATCCAAAATTGATAAAAAATAACTTAGTTTTAATGTGTTTCTGTTAAATTATTTTTTCAGATGGTTAATTTTTATCAAAATGTATAAAATTCTAACTTTAAAATATAATTTGGAATGAAGGAATTTATGATGTAATGATTTCTTTTTTTTACATCAATATTAAATAAATTTTTTGTGATTTTTATTCCGTTTAAAAAACCATAAAAAATTAAAAGAGTTTATTATAAAAAAATTATTTTCATTTTTTTTTTACAAATTGTCAAATGATCCCACATT